>WBMZ01009645.1:0-152746 GCA_013400975.1 Atrichornis clamosus | reverse complement strand
TTTTTTTGGAGATGCTGGCATTATATTTCAAACTAATTTGTGATGAGAAAACCTTAATATTTTCTTGAGTACTTGACAGATACTTACACAAAAAAGGGCATCAGCTGAATAAGTGTCTCTTTTTTGGGATTGGCTGTGAATTCTGGCACAGTTTGAATAATTTTGTTCATTACATTCCTTAGGTAATTTTGTAGCTGCTTGCGTCGCTCTTCTACAAACTTTGCATCCTAAAAATAGAGAGGAAAAAATATAAATGGCAAAAAGAACATGTTTTTCAATTTTATAATGTAACTCAACAGTCCTAGCAAGCATAAAAATCGATCTTTTGATGATCTCTGTTTATTATGGCTATATAAATATGCTGGCAATATGCAAAACCCCCTTAATTCTGTCCTTCTTAGAGATAAAGGAATATCATGAATCCTAATAAAAACCTGCTTCACAAAAACATCCACTGACAGGATGTCAGATCCTCTCCTTGGCAGAATCTGTCTTCTCTGGACCATAAACCACTGCAATCTTAAAGAGGCAGAGCAGAACAGCAGCACAGAGACTGGCATAACAATTTCTGTGACTTTTTTGAGATACAGAATTACCAGTCTTTGCAGGAGGAAGTGCTGACTTACTCCCACAATATCTTCACAATTCATACTTTTCCCATGTGGGGTACACAAACTCCAGGATGGATGAATATTTCTCCAGCATTTTTATGTTATTAAATTATTATTTTGTGATGGTGTCTTCATATAGTAGATTGCTTTTTGAAATATTATATCACAACTCTCATTAAAGTGTTTTACTGAAGTTTCTACAGCATTTTAGGTGCCAGGATTTTATACTATGTTGGCCCAAATAAATAGAATAGTTCTATAAACTCCACATTCTGCTGATGGACTTACAAGTTAAAAGTCTAACAACCAGCACGATGCCACGCATCCTATAACTTACATCTGGTTTAGACTTCTCCCCTGTGAGGGATCACAATTACAGTGAACTATAATATAAAGGTGACTCATTTCACAGTAACATAGAGCTCTAACAGGTTTACAGTGACATCAGGTGCTGGATGGTTTATGTCGCAGCCAGAGTGTTCTGTCTCAGGAGTGCTGGCACTGATCACCTGGTTTAAATGTCACAGTATGTTCCTGAGGCACAAAGCCAGACCTATTATTAGACAATTACACCTCTCAAAAATGACTGTTATCTTTAAGATGTGTCTATTCAACCTGTATTATTTATCTCTGTAAGAAAACGCACTGAAATTAATTCCTGTTTCTTGGGGAAAAAAGAAAAAAAAAAACCAACCCACCAACAAATCACCATAAATACATTTGGCAACACTGAATAAATTCATTGCATGGAAAAGGTTCAGACCATGCTGCCATGCATGGGATGCAAAACTGAAGGTTACTGCTTCCCTAGATAGAACAGAACAACATCATCAAAGCAGGGATGCTCCTTCAAACTCAGGAGGAATTTGCTGTAGCATTCCTAGAACCTTCACTGACATTTTGTTCAGTTCTCTCTCATTAGAAGTTACCAGGAACAGGAATATTTTTAGGAATAACAAATTAGAGATAATTGTAGGGACATAATAGAGTAAGACGTAAGAAATTGCTGAAGACATCCATATTTACAGACTTCAAAATCTTAAGCAGTGTTTATGTTGTGTAATTAAGTTCACAAAATTCCAAAATATATACAGATTCTTTTTGTTTTCTCCATATGAGCTTACAAAGATGTCTAGTCCTGTTTCAACACTTCAGTTTTACATTAATACATTTAATGCAATGTAGTACATTAAATAAATTCATCAAAATGTATTTGATTAATGTATTCACTAATGTCTTCATTAATCAAATAAATTAATTCAATCAAGATCTGAGTGAAAATAAAAAACCCCTACATATTATATGGTTTACTATTTCTTTTTTATCAGTCACATTGCTTTTCAGCAACAGAGACACACTACACACACAAATTGTGTTGCAAGTGATTTGAAACTCATAATTTATTAAAACAGCAAAGCTGCAGTGTTGAAGCCTCACCCAACTGCCTCTGCAGAGTCACTCCCCAGCTCCCCACAGCCAAGTGCAGGTACTGCTGGAACAGAGCTGACCAGAGCTTGCTCTGTGCCCACTGCATGAGAAAGGCTGGACAAATGTGTGGAACAGAAGTCTATAAAAGCTGTTGGGAAGGCTAAAGCAAAAATTTTAATACGTGGGGACACATATTATTATCATAAAGTGGACTGATAATAATAAATAGCTGTTCAGTACTAAATAAATAACTATCATCTAAGTTACTATTTTTTTTCTTTCCATGAAGATTTTTTTCCCCAGTGGATTCCTTGACAAGGCTCAAGGAGCAGCCTTGTCTTTCCATCTTTTCTCTCAAAGGGTTAAAAGTATCACACCATCCCATTGAAGAGACACTAAGTTGCTGTCACCAGCAGTGTGAGGCAAAAGAGACAGGGATGCATGAGAGATGTACAGGAAGAAGAAAGAGTTTGTGGAACTGAAAAGTTTATGGTTCTGAAAGCTTTAACCACATGAGCACTGGTGACGTTTGGCACACGAGCCCGTTGCAGTTGGAGTAATGCTCTCCCCAGGTCCCCCTGACTGTGCCATGGAGGGAGGACAACCCTGTTTTGCTCCACAAGCTGGTTCCAGTGCAGGCCCAGCCTCAGCTCAGAGCCATTGCAAAGAACTGGCCTCACCCTCACCCTGCACTGCCTTGATTCTACTTTCGTCACTTCTGTCAATTATGTTTTTAAGCCCCCAAGTACCACATTCACCACAACTTTTCCAGTTTTTAAGCTTGTTTGGTCACAAATCTTTAACAACAACATGCTCAGTGATATAATTCCAATCATTTTAAACAGAAGCTGCACTCCTTCAGTATGACTTCTGTACTGCACATGAGATTAAATAAAAACATTTTATTTCACAGGTAGGACCTCTCTGTTATAGACACAGGAGTGAAATGCTGAACGTAGGTACTTTCTATCCCTTATGTTATTGTAAGGAGTCTCCTTGACTACAGAAAATAATGGCACAAAGGAGTTTTCTAATTAAGACTGCCAGAACATTAGGGAATGCATTTTTTGTTGTTTACAGCTGATCAAATTAGTGCTTATAATACAGCTATTTTTCTGTCATTAGTCCAAGCGAAAGGCAGAACATCCCAGAAATTAAACTCAGCCTGAAAACAGTTAAAAATGTTCTTTTAGCCTGACATAAATTTGATCTCTAAAACAAACACCAAGCAATCTACCATGAAATTCTGTACCATGTACTAAGGCTCGTTGCCCTCACCAGAAGCAATGTAAACCAAGGTCGAAATGATTCAGCTGTAGGTCTACACTTTATCATTAAACGTGTGCTCTGCAACAGCAGGTTGGCCACTCAGAGGAATGTTTTTAGCACACACTTGTTACTGCCAAGCTGTTGCAGTAATAAAGAGTTTTTGTCACAATATAGTAAACAGAACAATTGGTAACAGAAAAGCACAATTGGCTCAAAGCCTGGCCAGTTTTTTCAGCCTTAAATTATAAAAAGGTAACTGTTACCATCTTTTCATTGGACCCAATTTTTTATAGCAGAAATCTAGGTAGTACTTTATATTTCAACTTGTAAACAAATGCCTATTTTTATTTACAATCAAAAAGTAAAGAGAAATGTTTTGATTTGGATTTATATCAGTGAACCCCTCCCCATAATTTTAGTACCTGTCTGGTGATTGTATGAGATTGTATCTGTCAATACAAGTCTACACTTGCATATTTACTCAGAAAACAGCAAAGCTCTTCCCCTAAGGTTCAATATACTTATTTATGTACACTGGATATGAATGCACTTTGAGGACAAAGTAACTTTGTTAAAATTACAAAAACATACAGGAAAATATGCCCAAATTCTGATATGCATCTGTAGGGCATCTTGGCCATATTTACCACCAATTCATGCAGAATAAACATACATAAATTATCAATTGAGACTTAACATCCTGGCATTCACCTTCAATTTTTGGGCATATTTTCTGAAAGATACAGCTACTGCTGTTTCTGCATTAACTACTGTGAAAGTTATTTCCTAGCCCACAGTTCCAGAGCATATACTTTTGATTAAGAGATCACAAAATTTCAGTTACCAAGCAAAACTGCTTCAGATCACAGAACCATCAAAACACATCTGGGAAAATATTTTTAATCTGAAATTCATGTCTCCCAAAATATTGCATGAAATTCTTTTGGACTGATAATTTACCAAGTTTCTTCCGCCCACAGCAAAACGCTAATATCAAATTACAAATCTCTAAAAATTGTAATAGATAATGGAATTCTTTTAGACTCCCAACACATATACGAAGACAATGTTAAACTATAAAACTAAGCAGCAGAGTCTTGATGTAGCATATTTTGTTATGCTGTTTTGCAGTTTTCAGTTACAAACCAAGTTCATCCCAACTTGCACTTTAAATTGTTTCACACAACTGCTGGTCTTTTATACACACTGTTAGTATGTAACAGATGGCAAAACATTGATATTCTTCATTATTAATGGGACAGCTCACTTAAGATGTTTCAAATATTTTCCAGGAGCTGTTGAAAATGCTATGATTGCCATGGTTACCTGCCATGATTTAGGGACACATAAAACACTTTTAGATTCTGGGCTTGGTGCTGTTGCAATCAACATAAAACTCACTGCTTCTGATGTTCCAACCACTACTTATCATTTAACCAACCTCCTGTTGTTAGCACTGAGGAAAAAATAACTGAAATAAAACCAAACAACAAAACAGCTAAGGGCTCAATCCAACTCAAGACAAAAGGAAATATGAAATACAAGGAAATATGGCTTTAGGACTTCAATCAGCCTCTGGTACCACACAACACATCCCATCCTAAATAAAGCTGACAAAAGTGCTATTCAAAGTTGAACCTGCAAAGGCAAAAATAAACTCAGGTTATTCCAGTGTAGCCTAATAATTTTCATCATCTTGGTCAACCAGTCTTAGCAAAATTATCCTATCCGTTTTTATCTATTTGTAAGGCACCAAATCCTAACCTCAAAATGAAGCTGGAAGTCAGAAGCTGAGATAGGAGCTAATTAAATATTCAATTGCTGAGTCATTTTCACCGGTTTGTGATTAAAAAATAGTTACATAGCAAGTATTAATTCTTACAGGCTAATTGACACCTTTGCCAAGGTCACAGTAAAATATAACTTGAATACATCTGTCCTTTAGTTAACTATTGCATCATAAAACTTTTAGGAAGGTACAATTTCCAATCCTAAACATACAAAATACTACCATATTACACAAAAATCATTTCAAAATTATTAAAACTACATAAGCTTAAAATTTTAATCTTGCTTGTATTGCCAGTTTCTGTATGGCAGAATCAGGCTGGCATTATACAACATAACAAGGGTATACAATACATGAAATTGCCATTTTCCCCATCCCAGCATGAGATTTTTTGTACATTTACTGTTCAGTGGAATAAACAGGAATTTAAGAGGATGAGATACAAAGAAGAAATCAAAGAACTGTCAGTTTTGAAAAGAAATCTATTTTTCTTTAAACAGAGATTTACTACATAATTGTAATTATTACTCTGTATTTCTCTACTAAAATAGCTGATGCATTTCCATCTCCAGCTCTGGGTTCATTTCAATGGGACCAGAAAAGTAATGCTTTCAGATAAAGTAGTTTGAAAAAGCCATTGCTGCAAACCCATCCAGTAGCAGACATGCTGAGGGTGAGCCAGAGTCCTGCAATGCCCTCTGTCAAGCACCAATTTAATCAAAGCAATTTTAATCAGTAAATATAGAAAAAACCATACAGAAATGCCAAAAAAAGAAAGCTTGAGAAGAAACCTAAAACTGATCACTTTTTAATGTTGTGCTTAATGCCACTGTCAGAAAAAGAACTTGGTAAAGTTATGCTAATAAAATCTACTGTCATCTAAATATTTTGTTATTCAAAAACATATGTGCCAACCATGTGATAATTTGTCAACTCGTCAGGAATCAACTGTTAATTAAAAGGCATCAATAAAAAACTGCAGCCCATAGCAAGACCCCTAGGGCTTATCTTTTGCTCAGCTATAGAACAAGGAAACCCTATTTCTGTTTTCTCCTCAGATGAAGTATTATCAGTCTACCCTATAATTTTATTCAGGAGATTCTGCAAACTACAAGACAACAGTTCATGAAACTGAGATCCATTTTTTCACTAGCCTATATTACAGTAATAACTATCAACAGTATTAGTTAAAATGTGTCTCAGTTCAGTGCTTCTCCCCAGTATGGTAGTTTTCTTTCTTAATTTCATTCTTTAATCAGGTTGAAAATGCCCTGAAGACCAATAAAGACAGACACTAAATCTAAAATAAAACAACAAAAAACCCCACCTCAAAACCCTTTAGAAACATGGTACATACAGTGCTTACAATGTACAAGCTTATGAATACAGTAAGCTTACAGTGATGCTTCCCCTTTAAAAAAATTGATCATGATATAAAAACTTTACTCTCATGTAAAAGACTAGATTCTCCTATAATAAAAATGTTATTTAGATACACTCTGATAGGATGATTCCGTTTTCTAAAATGAAATTGAATTAATGAGGAATATTGATATTAAGTGCCTGTTATTTATTGTGCCTTCATGCAAAGATATTTTACACAGTACAACGAAGAAAAGCAGATTTTTCAAGCAGGAAGTGCCTCCAGTATATCACATGATCTCAAGCATTCAATGTTTAATTTTCTTTTTAAAAAATTAACACTGAATATCTTTAGTACCAGCAACTGCCTAAAAAAACTGTAGAGCAAGATTAAAATTTGCCAATATTTATAAATAATACATTTTTGGAAGGAAGGGAGAGGTAAAATCCAGCATATTGATATGCAAGGAAAGAGTAAAATGTGGGTAAAACTTCAAATTCAGAAAAAGAAGGTTTTACTTTTATTTTTGTAATCAGGTGTCCCTGTTAAGATATCTCTGAAAGGAAGTTTACTAATCCAAGTAACTTGGTAATTTAGCATCACCATCACAATAAGAAATAAATTTAGAAAATTATTTTTGTATTTTCATTTTATACCAGGAGGCTACTAGAATATCTAAATGACGCATGAGTTGTTATAAAACTGCCATATTTTTATCTAGCAGTTGTCCAAGCAGCATGTAAATTACTTTCCTTTTTTTCCCCATAATGTCATGATGCAAAGCAACACCATCTGAACTGTTTCTATGGGCTCTATATTCAATAATTTGTGAGAATAAATTGCTTCTCTTAATTATAGCATTACAAGACAGCAAGAATAAAAACATCTCTTGACAGGCAAAGTTTTGTTTTGTAGACCCTAAATAGTCTGTATTCCTTCTTCCTAAACTTCAACAGCAATTAGAAGAAAATTTTTGTAACTTGAAATCGACTCAATTCACAATTTCATTGCAATGGTGCCCTTGAGCACCAAATGAACAGATTAATTCAGTGAGACATTCTGATAGAGATGGAGAAGCAGGAGCTGGAGAACTGTTTACCTTTTAAATTAAACCACTGAAAATGAAATATGCTGCTCTGCACTCTGCTAGGTTTAACCTTCATGCTGAGTTTCAGGTAACCCAGACATTTCATACCACAGAACGTGAAGCATTTACTATAAAGCATTTGTCATATAAAAGCCAACCATTTCCTGCTGACTTATTTCTCTTCTCTTAGATACTGATATGACAAAAAAATGGAAATGAAGAAGAACTGAATGCTCTTTTCTATGTGCTGTATACATAAAATATCAACTGCAGTCTTATGCAGTAGAAAACCCAGAGGATATGGATTCAAAATCTGAGATGCTCTGTATTCCCCATAAGTGTGCAGGTGACAGTGTCAGGAAAGAAGTGTGCTGTGACTAGAAATCTTAACCATTATGCCAAAAGTGACATTATTTTTGTTTCTGTTTGTATGGTACCTCAATTAAGTTACACATTTGAAAACCAGACTGTGTTCATTTAACCCCAGTGGCTATTTAAAGCTAATACTTCTTTGAGAACTGAACTTTTCAGTAACGCAGAGAACTTACAGGACAAAGTTTCTTTTGTGACTTTAGAATGGCATAAAAATAGTGTTATAGAATTAACACATACAGCTATATATAAGTTTAATTTGAGTTCCTTTCCTTATTTGAACACATTACAAATGGATCAATTTTTTTTCCTTCTACTCATGCTATAGCACAAGCATATCTGTCAAAATTATATTATCTACAGTTTGCATATAATCCACAAGGCAAGAGAGTGTATGAAAATAACTCGATACATTAGTTGAGTCCATTAAGACAGTTGAAAATTAAAATCTACTCACTTTGAAAATCAAGAATAATACAGAATTTAAGCTTCTATATGACATCATCCAACAATCAACCTAAGCAAGCATTAATGAAAGCAATCTTTAACTTCAAATTCTTAATATGTAACTTGAGGATTTATATTTTTTAAGCTTTTCTCCTTTAATAAATGTATTCCAATTCTGAAACATCAGTCGTAATTTTCTACCAATTCTAGTTGGAGACATTGGATATCAAAGCTTAGTACCAGGAAACATTATTTAGCCCACTGTCTCCAGTGCATTAACCAGAAGTTTTGCTTTCCTCTCAGCTCCCCCTGACAGTATGACTTTGACAAACTAATCTGATGAAAGACAGTTTCTATGAGCTACTAAATCCCAGAGAGTACAAAAGCACATATATCTGTACTTTTGATTTCAATGCCAGCCAAACACATACTTAAATTCTAGGATGTCCTGAAATGCTTTGCTGAATCGGGACACAAAAACATCCAAATCTAAAATGAAATTACTTCCTCCTCTAAGATTCTTTCTGCACCATCCTCTTTCAAACATTCCATATGTCTCCTGTTATTGTCTGTGTACTAGTTAAACAGGAATTGTTGTATTTCCCATTTTAAAATACATATTTTACGTGGGAGGGGTGTGTGTGTTCCTTAAAAAACCTTGTTCCTATCATGCTTCTTCTCCTTTCATCCCTTTCCAGAGGGACTTTAGTTCCTCCATCATCTGGTCTAAAAAGCAGCTTTAAGGGGGTAGTGTTTTGAATAGACAGGTCCTGCTTGCCAAAAACGGCAGATCAACTTTTTCCAGTAAGGAAATACATAACAGGGGCTACACATCCATGACACCATGTGAAACCCTCAAGAGCAAAAATATTAACATTCAAACCCTAATTTGAATGACTTCAAAATACGTCATATATATATATAGAGATGTATATATGTATAGATAGATATACATACACAGAGCCAGACAACTCTTTACCTGACAAACATTTTAAAAAACCAATAAACATTATAAGCATCAGAGCGAGCTCTATTGTTTTCTTTTATTTGCAATAAAATCTTTACCTCCTCTACTTTTTAATCCTAAAATAGTTATCCTGCAGACTATCTTCAACTCTTCACTTTCTCCATCAGTGGGCAAACAGACCAAACACTGATAAAACACAGCTTTGCTGTCAGGAACAGAAGAAATGGAATCCATCTGCACTGTGTGAGCAGAGGCAGCATTTCCACTGACATGAATGGGAGAAAGATTGAGCTCCTGGGGAATGGAACTTGCAGAATTACAAGACACGTTCCAGAAGCCAACTCCATATATATCCTAAAAGCTGTCTGATGTTGTCATATGCATACTCATGTATATGAGTATATACAAATAGGAATCTTTTTAAATACATGCACGTAATATTCTCAAGCTTTTTAAAATAAGTACATACACAAATTAATCTACAATTTAGCTTAGTCACTGACAGATGAAAAGCACACATTTATTTTATTGAACTAACATTTGGCCATGGAACAAGCTACGGCTGGAGATACAGCTCACAGACTTCAATTGCATGGGCTAAAAATGATGAATTATGTTGCTTTCAACATTTTCTCTGAGACAGAAAACTTATTTTAGATTTCTGTATTGTTTCTCCAATGCAGCTGAGAAGTCACAGCAAAGTCACTCTTCTGATCTCAGAAAAGTGCTGTGTATTCTTTCCATATAGGGTATCCAATGTTTTAAAGGAAAGCAAAGGATATCATGCAGTCAAGTCAGCACTCAGTGGAAAGCTACCTGATTCAATTTCTACTCACTTAGACAATCACTGAATCCATGTCTTTAGTGCAAGTAAAGAACCATTTCTATTTTGATATGCCCTCTATTGGGACAATACTCTTGCAAGAGGATTCTTAATTAGATTTTTACTGGGTTTCTATAATCTGCCCAATGCAGAAGCAGCAACTGAGATTTTAAGGATGCTGCAATATGCAAAAAATTGGAATCATAAGTCCAGTAAATATTCATGTATTATTACTTAATCTTGAGAGTGAAACACCAGCACAGCACCAACAAAGGTTCAGAAGCTAAATGTAAGCTAAATGCTACCTTAAATGAAAAAAAATTAAATTCTATTTCTATACAAAAACATCCAGGGAACCCTTTGCAAACAAGTGCTATGATTGTATAAAGCTCCTCCCTGAGCTTCACAGCTGGGCACACTCCACCTTAGAGGGTGCTCCCCACGGAACCAAGCCTGTCCTTGGGCATTCCTGACAGGAAAGCAGGAGTCACAGAGACTTAAACACCGAGAATGGAAGGATGAGTCCAAAAGACCCAAAGCACCTGAAGGCTTGCTAAAAGGCAAAAACCTATTTCATGCAAGAAAAATCAGTCTGAAATTACAAATATTGGTATATACTGCTACATGTAAAATACTGAGCAAATCACAGACCAGGCTGATACATGGGGACCGTGTTTTAAAATTAGAAAAACTGAACAGTTCAAGTGTTAAAAATACAGTTGAAATTTTTAAGTTTTAAATGAAATGATCTGCAGTTTAAAAAAGAAGTGGAATATATGATGAGTATGTGACATTTCTCTTACACACAGCACAAGGGAACAAATATATTTCTTGTTTTACTCAAACAAAGCATCGATGAACTGAAGGAAGAACACTTATTCTTTCCAGGACTACTCATAAAGATTTTGACAACTATTTGCTACCAGCACTGAAAGATCTTTAGTAGAAGATAAACAGCATGGGGACGAGTATATATGAAAATTAATACATGGAGTCTTGCAAGCATTATTATTTTCCTTCAGTAAATATCTAACTTGATTCAAAGCAACATTTATAAATCAAATTATTCTCTTCACTGCTTTATATTAATTCTAAATTCAAATGTTAAACTAATACACTGAAAATGAGATTACCAACCTAAAAGGCAAATACACACTCTTCTTTGTAATTGTAAAAACGTTACTTGTCCCAAGCAGTTTTCTTCCCTGTTTTCAGTTAATTCTCAACTCATTGGTTTTCTGTATATTAAATGTTTCCTCAAGCATTAAAGCTAGTTTTTAATCCTATGTATATAATTTGTTGAAAGACCATGAACATGAACTTTAAAGATAAATTCTTCCAACTCAAGGCAAGCAAATGAAAGGCAAAAAACATTGAAAACATAATGATCAAAATTAATATATTATTAATAAATTGGTTTATAATTGTTAAATATTTTCAAATTCCACTGCTACTTGATGAATATATATGCAATAATTCTTGATTTTCTGACTTTTTAAATTCCTCATTCAGCTGAAATTCTGATTTCTTCTTGCATTTTCCCAATGTCAAACTCTGTCAAACTTTGCATTAGAACCTGCTCTCCCTGAATTCTACTGCAGTAAACAGAAAAATTATGCACGAAAATTAATACTTCTCCATATTTTATTCTTCATTACTCTCTTCTAGTTAAGTTTCCTCCTCTGAACCCCAATATTTTTCACCGTCAAACACTGGACAGTGTTTTGTCACTCTGCAGGAGTGACTCCAGGTCATTCTGTAGAATATGGTGTCCTCTTGTGGTCTTGGAGGTCCCCCTAAATGTGGGCCATGCAACTGAACACCAGACTTAGTGCTGGTATCAATTACAGCAAGACCTTTGGATGCCACTGACATTTAGAAAAAGCACATCACCTTCATCAGCCTCACAGTACAGCCTGCACTGAAGAGATGCAGTGAATAAACTCACCCAGGTGCAGACCTGAAGGATATAAAAGCATCAATGCCATTTTCCAAAAGTTATAAAGTAATAATTTTTAGTCATTTACACATGAAGGACTACTTTTTCCCAAAATTATATTTGGGTATCTAATAACAATGAGGATTTGCAAAGGATATGAAAAGCATAGACTGATGTAAGAGATACTTTTGTTAGCAGAATTCAGCTACTGAAACTGCTCTTTAGACACTGACTTAAGATTGTGTTGATTAATCTAGAAATGGGAAGACAGCTCCAATTCAATCAAAACCAGTATAACTAATATCACAGAGAACAACTATTGAAATCTAACTGCATATCTAAGGGGGAATGTGCTTTGGTAGCCACTAAATTAAAAAAGCAGTATTGAAAAAAGTAGTATTGGCAATATCTCTTCTAATGCTTATTATCAAACCTTTCCATGTGTAACATCCTGCACAAATCCCCCATCCTAAACTGCAAGTTCTACAAGATTCCAAGACGGACATTCCCACATGAATTAATTAATTTCACACTGAATTTCTAAACCTTCCTTTTAAACCTTCAAGTGGCCATGGAAGAAGGGCCATCTCAAGGCCACTAATCCACCTCAGTCATTCACACAGCACCGTTGCTTTCCAAGGAGCAACTGCACAAAATGATACAAATTCCTAAGAGCAATTCATACTGTGACATACACAGACAATATCACCACTGAAGGGCACCACGTGCCGTGCAAATCAGCTCTTGTGTGATAAACTGAGTCTTGCAAAACTGATGTGAAAGCATCACTCTGTGACTTGCACGTTCACAACCACACCACTGCCTGATGTCTCATCACAGGAGTCTTTCAGGAGAGCAAGGGATGGCACTCACTTTTTACTGTACAGAAAAGACACTTTTTCTGAGATCTGATATGACAGTGGTTGTGGCTTTATGCAAGATCAAGGTAGAATTTTGGCTCAAAGCTAAAGCACTGAAGGAATAAGCAATGCAAATTTTTTAATGAGTTGCTCAACTGATAATTTGGTATGCATCAATTGTGCAACTGAAGTTGTAACTCAATTAGTATTTAAAGTAATTAAGGATGAAAGCCTATCAAAAAAAGCTTAAAAGGCGCCTTTTGTAATTTACTGAAGTGGCTGATACTCCATCACTTCAAAAAAGGAGAATTAGTTATGTAACAAAGAAGAAAATGCCTGGTTTCTATTACAAAACCGTCCACTAAAAATTAAATGAAAAATGCATGATCTTCTAATAGATTAAAAAAAAGTAGAAAAGCTCTCATAAGTACTTTCATTTCCTAAGATAGCAGGCAATGAACAACTACATTAACTGTGGACCTTAAGCCAAGCAAACAGACCTATGGATTTTATTTATAAATTTAATATATATTTATATCACCATCAGCCATTCCAGACTACATGCATTACTGCCATTTCACATTGCCAAACTTACCTGCTCATTTTTACACAGTACCTGGGAAATCACTGGAAGTCAGGTCACTTAGTACCTTTAAATATTCACAATCCACATTCACTGACATCTGAATGCTAATAAGGAATTTACGGGTTTTTTCTATTTCTTTTCGCAAATTTATATTACTACATACAAACTAGCAAGGATGATTTTTCTAACATAAAGGTGCAACAGGTATAATTAGCATGATTCTGGCATTTTAACGATATATGTATTACTGTGGTCTTAGGCCAGACACAATGTCATTAATATCTCAGTTTTGCAGTCATTATGTCAGCTGTCTTTTGATGACTACACTGATCATTATGGTTGGTGCTTCTTAGATATTTAATACAAGAACTCAGGGATATAAAGGCAAAAAAAAACAGTAAAAGGAAAAAATCCTATATAAAAGTTAACAAGTTTGATTAACATTAGGCACCCTGATTTAATAACCCAGTAGTTTACTAAATACATTTTTAGCCATAAGAATGATTTAGATCTCAAATATTTTACTTGTGATAGCCAAATAAAATTTTCAGATAATTCCTACACTACAAAGAAAAATGACTTCAATTACTTCACAATCCTTACTGAACTTGTGGTGTACACTGCAACGTGTATTTAAGCTCTTGAACATTTCAAAGTTTTGATGACTAAAGATTTAACTACATGATACTACATATTTGCTACATACATACTATAATATTTATTGTTTCATTTCAAAATCCCTATATGATAGGAAAATACAGAAATTCCCTTTTTAAAATGGCAGAGCCTAGACACAAAGACACAGATTACAGGAATTAAGCACCTAAATGTCTTTTAAAAGCTGGTTTAAAGAACGTACAGCTGTTGGTAAAGAGCACAGGAAATTTATTACATTTAGACTCATACTTTTTGAAATTTACATAAATATTTAATGAATTACTCACCAGTGTTAATTGCTGTCATTTCTGGGGGAAAAAATGGCGTAGAAACTTCATTTTACATGCAGAGCTGTCCAGGACAATTTTTGAGGTTTTGTGCATTTGTGTATGACTTCAGTATTTCATCTAATAAAACTTTTTAGTAAGTGGAAAAATCAATGCATTACCCACATCAGTGAATCTACAGCTGGCAAGGGGAAAGTCTATAAAAACAGCAGGTACTGTCTAGCAGGTGTAAAAACATTTATAAAACATTTAAAAACATTTTGTGCATGGATAAGAGAGGTTTTTTTCCCCAACCTTTACTGATACTATGAGTTCTTTCAAGTACCTTGTTTCCAATGGCCTTTTTTGGTGGAAAGTTAAAAGTCCTCACTTGCTGGTATTTACTCTGTAATTTATGATGCAAGCTTCTGAACTCTGCATATCTTCGATAAACATTCCATTCATCATCCTTTATCCTGATATAAACCTGCAAAATACAGACATGGAAGGAAATAATGTAAAGACAAACCACTGAGCCAAGGTATGTCCTTCACTCCCTAAAGCTTCCTGGCTTAGCACCTTCCTGTGAGGCACCAGAAGTTCCAGGATCACGTAGCCACAGACACATCTGTGACTCTGCATTTGCTGTTTCTGTTGTACAGGTCATTAACCTCATTCCCCCCCTTCTTCCTTTTCCTCCTCTTTCTCTCTCTTTCTCTTATTTTAATCAAGACAAACACAGCTTGCTCATTTTAACATGACTCTGGGGCAACCATGGTAGCACTTCTCGTTACCATGGTTTCCAGCACATTCTACTACCCAGTGACCAAAGGAAAAAATAATTTAATACCACTATAAAATTGATTTCTATGTCCTCAACATAGTTTTTCAACTTCGTAAATTAGCTTTGTAGCATCAGAATTGCAAAACCTAATTTTATCCCAAGTATGAAACTTAATTTACTTCCTAACAAAATTACATTGAAAACTAAACTAGAAATTTTATTGTTTGGAAAATAAACACAGTTAATTCTTTCTGCTTGTATAGGACATTAAGTATAATTTAACACAGCTGTAGTTTTTGTGATTCTGTTTTTGTTTGCTGCTCATTATTTCATGAGCCTATTACCAATTGCATGCTAAATATTCACGTTCTCTGGGAAAATGTCATGCAGAAGTGAAAAATACTTACAGAAAACTGAGATTTCACTCTTTTCTAGGGAATAGCAGAGTTTAAAAGAATGCTGAAATAGCACAAGTCAGAAACTATAAACCAAGCATCAGAACTCAAGATCCAGAGTGACCTCTCCCTTCACTTCTTCCATAGAATCTGTAGCTTATTCATTCTTGTGTCTGTCTTAATAATCTCAATATTTTGCATCAGAAATGAAGATGGAATAGTACTGATGACACTGCATTGCCTTGCTGCTCCAAAACCCCCCAGTAATTTAGTAGTAAATTGTATGGCAAATATCAGGAGAACACTTATGTAAAACAGCAACACCAACCACCGCCACACAAAAAGAGTGGGCAGCAACAACTGTATTTTTGTGGAAACCAGGAAAAAGTAAAATTTGGATTTTGATGTGGCCAATTTCAACACTGAATTGCAGCTTCTCCTGGTGACAGAAACATGGTCCTTCCCCTCCAGATTTTACAAGTCCTTAGAAAAAAAAGATACAATTTTACTAAGGCCTGGTGGTATTTTTGAGATCAAATGAACATCATCTCCCACAAAAGCAGCTCATGTTTTGGTCTTTAAGAAGTTCTCTCTACAAACACATAATTTCTTAAACTTACAGGAGGCTTCTGTCGTTGCAACAAAATACCATATACCATGCAGATACCACACTACTTCTGTCAATATAAAATATTTCAGAGTAGAAAATATTAATATATTTTCTATAGGAATACTATAATTCCAAAAAAGGAATACTATGATTCCAAAATTAGCACATCTAAGAATTCAAAAGAGTCAGAGTATTGTGTGAATTACAAATGCATATGTAAACAAGAATTCAACTAGTTTTGGTAACAAGAAGGCAGATAAAGTGATGATGGAACCACAATAGTAAGTCTGAAAGAAGTATTCAGATTTTTTTTCACTTTGAAAATGAAGCCAGGATAATTAAACACCTACAGGACCATCTGTTTTAACAATTGAGTACATGTTTGAAGGCAAATGAAGGGATATATGAAATGTAAGTATTTTGCATAATTCTAATAAAATGTATTTAATTAAGTAAAAACTGTATTAAAATCTTTACTTACCCAGCTCTAACCTCTCTCCCTGCCTATTCTCACTTCAACCAGTATATTGTTTGGAATTTTGTATACATTCCCAAGATTAATGTTTCAATTTCCCTGTGGGGGGCAGGGATGACAAAAAAATGTTTAAATTATTTTTAACTAAATTATTTAATATGGACATTCTAATTTAACTAAGCAGTTATCTTTGCACATGTGACTTGGTGAATCATGCAGTTCAACATTACCTGTTAAGCTGTAACCCATAGTTAACTAATTAAGGAATCCTGCACTCTGTAATTGAAATTTTTCAGGACTGCAAAAACACAGATTAATTTCTTAGATAAAGCCATTAGAAAATGTCTTACTGATCTGCTATGTACAAAGATACTGATTTCATTTAGACAGTAAGAAATGAAAATGCAACATTTGGAGCCCTGTGCCATATTGAATTTATTGACAATCAAATAATAGACTATGAAAGGTCTATTAAAGCTCATGATGCAGTACACATTTAAACTTTTATTGTCTCAGAGGGGAATACTATTCCCAAGCCAAGGGATTGCTAGGCACTTAATGCAAATTGGGAAATCAAACTAAGTAAATACTAAATATAAAATTACTTGGATAAACTTATCCTAGAATAGTCATTTAAGGCATGTGGTTATCTTAAGATCACATTATAGAAAGCTGAAATGACTACTCTTAGGTTTCTTCTCTCATCAATTACAAAAAAAATTCTAAATCATTACATTTCTTTTCTAATGCCCATGTTTTCCTGATAACATCCACTTGCTGACCTACTTAAGTAATTTTCAAGGTAATGAAAATTTACAGACTCAATCAAAATCACTGCTAGAATATTTATTTGTTTGCAGACAGAAGATTTCACTTTAATACTGTCTTGAATATAAAACAAAATAATTAAGTAGCTTTTGCTTGCAATTTAGGAGCACTTTCCACTTGGGTCTCCCACGTAAAGATTGATTGGTAACCTTTCTGTAGCTATAATTTACAGCAGCTCTAAGAAAAATTTCAGTTAATAAGTATGTATAATGAATTAGTCTGTTATTTTCTCATCACAAACATGTCTGAAGTCAAAGATTTGGAGAGCAACAGCAATAACAGTAATAATTTAATATTGTGTTTATCAGTCAACTACCTGCTAAGTTAATATTAGTGAAATGCTGAAATTCTTCTGAGAATCAATTTGAATGCACAAGTTCAATGATTGCATACTGAAATGAAAAATCCTACTCCCGTGGCACTTGGTTTTGAAACAAAAGTTTCTTTAATAGGTTAAGAATCTCTAGGCAGTTCTGAGTCAAAAATGCTGCTAACAAGTCATGGTAACAGACTGGTACCAATTGACACAGTTTATTACCACATGTATGAAAGCCTGAGGAAAATAAAGGACAAATGGCAAAATTCCCACTTGCTCCGGTTCCAGTGCATGCAGACCAAATCCTGCAACCAGGACCGGACCAATGCCTGTAACCAACACTCGTCCTTTAGATCTGCAGAAGTCATGTGAGTGCTTTTCTGTTTTGAAGCAAAATATAGACTGGTATATTGAGGCTTCACTTTTGTATCTCTCTCCAGTACAGTTGGCAGCAAGAGACACTGACCGGGACACTACAGAATCTTCTTCTGTTGCAATGATATCCATGGCTATAGAAATCCCAGATTAAGCATCAGGAAGGATACTCCCTAAATGAAGTTACTCCTGAATCCTCCCTGCAAATATGGCTCACATTTCATGGTAGAATGGTCTGAATACAGAACGAAAAATGAGTTCTAGAGAGAGAACTGTGTTGATGGAAGCGCCACAAATACAAAAACGCTGAAGTCAAAGTCCTTGTGAGTCCATGGCCCATTCCAGAGGCAAGAAAAATGTCAGAAAGGGAGGGAATAATGTTAATGGAACATGAGCAGTGAAAACTCTACTAAACCACATAAAAAATGGCACAAGATCCAAGAGAACTCAAGATATTTCAGCAGCAGAACACTTCAAAAGACATAAAGAATACTGAGAACTGGACAAGGTCACGGTTTTTTTTACAAGCATGAAAAAAAGTGATAGGCAGCATAAGGAATGCAAAAGAGACTGATCTACACTAAGGGAGCTACTGTGACATTTACCAGCTAATTAAGCTTTACAAGGGGATAAAAAAAAGGGTGAGAGAAAAACTATGATTTCTGTATTTCTGTTGTATTACTGTATTTCTAATTTCTTTTCCCTCACTAATAAAAAAGGGTTTTCTGGAGATCCTCCAGTTTGTTATATGCTTTCAAATCAATGCCCAAGCATGTGAAAACAACAAGAAAAATTACCAACTGGTTTGGTAGAGACAACCCAATCAGCATGAACACAAAAACAGAACATGCAAATTGGCACCATTATTTTTTAAAGTTAACTCAGCTAAGCTTGACTGGTGAATGTTACCCCTTACATTTGCTTTTAAATAACACCACACATTTTGGAGTACCATTGGTCCATAGTTTTACATCTCAGACAATAAAGGTTTTATAATTCTTAAAACTCTGGTTCAACATTTATGTATATTTCAATTATTCACGACGATTAAATTAAAAGAGATCTTGATCAAAGTTTACCATTTAAGAAATAAATGTTTCCAGGGGACTGAAATTATCTTTTCTTCCTCTTAGAAAAGCACACTGTGAAATAGGAGTGATGTATTTCAATCTACTTAGGAGGCTTTTATCAAAATTATGTATTTCTGCACTCAAAATATATAGAAAGAGTAAAAGGTATTAATCCAAAAAAAGAAGAACCAGTTTCATTTCTTGACTTCACTTCAGGACAATGGGATTCTGTTAAGAATATAAATTCTATCTCAATTCTCCAAAGTTACCTCTGAAGTGTGAGAAATGAATACAAATGCAAGTTACATTTTGACACAGCTGCAGGCCTGCATTTATGGTTAAGTTCCCCCTTTGAAAATGATCCAATTTAAGAATTTCTGCATAATGAAAAACAAATGGAACAATGAAACTTTTCAGCTGTGATAGGAGCAGCTTTTTGTGTGCCATAGAGACATAACAGGAATTAGAGTGAATAAGCTTTTATTTCAATATGACCATTTTATCCACTTGCATAGAGACTACAAATACTAGAATATATTTTAAATCTTCAAATTTTTGTTATTTAGTTCATAAAAATGAACAATACCGTGTCAAATATATGACACAATGCACAGCAAAGCATGAACCTTAAAAACAGCCAATATTGTTGTACTAAACAGGAAAATGTCACACATTTTCAGCTTCTCCACTCAATTACATCCATGCAGAGTAATGTTCACTGTGCTTCTGCAGTCACAGTTCTGCTTCTACTCACCAGAACAGCACTAAACTGACGGCCCACTAAAGAACAAAGGCAGCATTGCCTCCACTTTTGCTGCATGAAATCAATATTTTTTGTCTTTTTATATATAAATCAAATCAGCACCACAAAAAAAAAATTCACTCAATAGCATAATAAGCGCCTTTTGACAGTGAAATATGACTTATAATAACCCAAGATAATTACCATCATTTCACAAACATGCACTTTGAACTGATACAGTCATTGCAATGCATGACAACCACTGCAGTGAAAGAAGTTCCTGCAGAAGAGAAAATAAGTAAAATTACAGTAGGGCTGCCTTTTTTTCCAAATAGAATATTTCAGGTGCTCTGACAAGGGAAAGAAGACTATCTCACAAATCAGTTTCTAAATACAATAACTAGTATTTATTTTAGATATTTATTGAATAAAAATTATTTGCTTCTTCCTTCAGAAGCTATAAAATATTCTGCAAATAGAAATTCTACTTTTACTTTCCTAGTATTTTTTGCATCCAGTACTTCAATAAACAAATCAATGTATTAAGGTCTATTATGGTATCCTTTAGAAAAATAAATAATTAATCTCCAAAGACTGATCTCATCTTTGAATACTCCCTCCATCCCAGTTTTCTAAAAATTTTTCTGCTTTATGCTTTCTCTTATGCTTCTCTGAAACATCCTTGGGTCCCACTGCAGAAAAAAATTCAACCTTTCTGGCTTATGCACTCTCAAATCACTCTCAGAATGCCATAAGCCATGTCTTTCTTTCAAATTCTCCCAGTCATTCCAGTTCATTTTCTTCTCTACTTGCCCTGAGCTGCACTGAAAAGGAATATGATTAGAAGACTATTTATTTCTCCTTTTTTCCTGCTTAGTGCTGCAGCTGCTAAAGTCATCCAATTCATCATGTATCAGGAAAATTAAATTCAACTTTGGGTTTAATTTTTGCAATTTGTTGCTTACCTTTCAACTCTCAACTGCCAGTCCATTGTCTTCCATTGTTAAGACTTCAACCTTTGAGGAAATGCCAAGGCCGTGCAGGTTTGAGTATAAAATCAAGGTTAACAGTCCCAGCTGGCAGATCCTGGGCTGTGCTTTCCCTGTTTTCTCTCTCCCACAAAGAATTTGCTGGGTGCTCTCCCCCTTCAAACATTTTTCAGTATCAGATACTGTTCTCCTCCATCTCTTATGTTGTGTTTCTGTGACAATTCTTCCCTCTCCACCACACACAAGACACGGAGGGGCTGGAGCAGGTTCAGAGAAGGGCAGTGGAGCTGGGGAAGGGTCTGGAGCAGAAGGCCTGTGAGGAGCAGCTGAGAGAGTTGGGGGTCTCATCTTAGAGAAGAGGAGGCTCAGGGGGACCTTCTCACTCCCCACAACTCCCTGACAGGAGCGGGTAGCCAGGGCAGGGTCAGGCTCTGCTCCCAGGGAACAAGAGACAGGACAAGGAGTAACAGCCTCAAGCTGAGCCAGGGGAGGTTTACATTGAATATTAGGGAAAATTCCTTCATGGAAAGAGTTGTCCAGCACTGGCACAGGCTGCGCAGGGCAGTAGTGGGGTCATCATCCCTGGAGGGGACGTGGCACTTGGGGACATGGATCAGTGGTGGCCTTGGCAGTGCTGGGGAACAGCTGGACTCGATCTTAGAGGTGTTTTCCAACCTAAATAACCCTATGGGTACAGCCTCTCCACATGAAAGTGTATTGCTCTTGCTTCAGAGAGGAAGTGGAGAGGAAAACATCAGGTTTTTAAATAGCATTTAAAGTAATACAAAAAGAAATATTATAAGCAAATATGTCAGTCAATATTAAACAGCAAGACTGAAAATAGTGAAAGGAATAAAAAAACTGGCAGAAATGTTTATTGATTATAGTCTTAGGGTGTCCTATTCATATGCAAATGGTAACAGTCTTGTCTGATTAGCATGTTAATCCTTAAACTTATTTGGTTTATAATCTAAAGTGTTCACTGCTACGCAAACAAGGCAGACTTGCAAGAAGCCATTTAAATATTGATATCACTTTCGGAATCATAAAATCTCAGTTTCATTATCTTAAGTGTCAGGCATTGGTAATTATAGCAACAAAAGGCATGACTAATGGCATTTGCTGTACACTTCACAGGAAAGTGGAATCCATATGTATACAGAAAATAACAAGATACAGTTGAGAAATATGGCAAAATAATATTATTGCAATAATCAACTTGCTTCACAGACACTAAAGAAACTGCATCTAACTATCACCATCTAGAGGTAAAATGTAAATGCAATTTTTTTAAAATTCTGATCAGGATTCTGTCTTTATCCCTGTGAATAAATATATTCGGCAAGAAATTATTTTCTAATGGTGGGCTGACTGAGCAATGTCTGCCACACAAAAAAGGTGGGCATCAAACTGCATAGATCACAAATAGAAGTCATCAGAAAGCAACCAGCTCACTAGAGAAGACAGGTTCTTTAGAAGAGAAGACCTTTGCCAGCATGACCCTGGTTTTACAAAGTCACCTAATGTTTAAATTGTCTGTTTAACAGACTAGGCTTCCTCAAGTGTGACTTTGTACAAAATATCTTCATTTCCCCCTATGTGGCTGTGTCCTTTAATGCTGATCAGTCTGCCACTCAGTAATAACCATCAGAAATCTTGTAAGAGAATAAGCCTCTGAACCTTCTTTTGGATAACTGCAGTTGTTCTAATGTTCTTGTTAGAAGTCATGGTTATGACAGTCTAGTCTGAGCTCCTGCTACAGCCTAGATAATTTCATCCAGCGAAGTCTAAATAATCCTTATGATTTGCTAATTGGTAATAAAGACATCAACTGGTCATCTAACTAATTCTTCTGCACAGGTGCAAATTAATTGCACTAGTAATCTGTCAGCACTAATGAATGGCAAGACAGGAGCCAAGATCTAAACCTGAAGCAAAACAAACTTGAGCAAGTATAAAGAGAAAGGATGTGCTCTAAAAACATTTAGAATGAGCTTGCCATGCACAGAAGGTAAGCATTAGTTGGAAGGAAAGATATTTCATCATCACACTTATTAATTTCATTTTAGGACTAAATTAGTCATTATTAGCATTACAAGGGCAACTTGTGTTTAGTTATATCATGACCTCCAAGTTTCCTGCACCATGTTCTTACAGCAAGGCACACTGATTTCAACAGTTCAGAAAATTCCCTGGAGAAATATGAAATGTATTTTATCCAGAACACTTAAATATGAACAAAAGGTATAGTGATATTTATTATTCCACAATACCACTATCCAGGGATTTCCTAAGAAAGAAGTCACATATTTGCTTTTGGATTGATATTTTTTCAGTTTAATTAGCTCAATTATTTTCTAGACCCACGCAAACTTTCAGTATTCACCCAATTATACATTGTGGAGCAAACCACGGTCATGCACTCTTTTTGAAACTGCAAGGCAATAGTTTCAATAGATGCTCCAATTTGCATTTTGAAACAGTTAAAAATCTCTCAATTTCCTTCATGATTTGAAAGACTGCTATTGCATTCCCCTCTCAGTTGTCTTTCATGCAGGCTGAGAATTTCTAATATGCTCCTCCAATGAAAAAGCTTTTTTTTCCCCCCACCCATATTATTTGCAGTTGAGATATTTCTTTGGAAAGGACTAGAACTGCACACAGATAAACCAGAGATTATACACAGCATAATGGCGTTTTCTGTTTGTCTATCCCTTTCCTAATGATTTGTAACAACTTGCTTTTTAGACCTCCTTAAATCCCTTTTAAAATTATGTCAGATTAGCTACTTTAAAATCTTCTGGTATGCAAGCCAGAAGCTATTTATCAGTCACTTTTCAGCTATTTCACCTTTGAATTCCTGGTGCACTGTGTGTGGAGATTTATTCTTTATTTATTCAGTAAGATATGCTACTGGCATTTCATTTAAAATAGACATTCTGCTATTCTCCACAAGGAATAATCCAGAATGGAAACATCTCATAACAACTCCATGGTGAACAAAGATTTTAAAATATGCATTTTTCTGCTAGTATTTTATATTCTGAGAAAACAAGTGAAAAAATATTTTAATTGAACTCAGTAAAAGCACTGAACTGCACATCCAATTCTAAACAGCTTTTCCCCTAAAATTTATATCCCTTCTGATTGTCATAACATCCACAGTTGAATGGTAGAGATCTATGGCTTTGTTAATTTTTAAGGCAGTGTTAGATAGTGCTAAACTGGGAGCACTGAATTATCTGCTGCTCACAACTGTCCCCTGGAACTCAGTCATTCAAATTGAGCATAAAATTTGGCTATGTTTCCAGACCTTGTTTTTAAATCCTTAAGATTCATAACCAGTTAATTCTGCCAGTTAAACATTACTGCAAGAGTGCAGTGTAACTCTGCAAACACAGAGGTCTGATTGAAATTTCCACATCTAATAGGATTCATTATAAAATCTTGCTTGCTTTCAGAGTCCACAGTCTTATTTCTGAGCTTGTCCAGAATCCTTAATCCTTAGCAGAAATTAAAGAAACTATTTGATGGTTGAAAGTATGTGACAAGTATGCCGGTGCTGGAAACTTTTCCTCCTATATTTACTAAAGAACAGCACCTGTGTTTTTTTCAGGATGAAAAATGCACTGATTTTGAACATGACATCTGAAACAGACCGAAATGTTAACGTGACACGAAAAGAAATGCTTTGAAATGCCCTTCAAAACAGCATTACAATTCTGCATTTCATTTAAAAAAATAAAATAAAATTTTTAAAAGCAAGCACTATAACAAAACTCTTGCAGCAGTCTATTCTTATCCTGTCCAGGTCAGATCCCCCTGATATGCCAATTAACATGTCATTCATTTCTTTTCCTAGTTTAAGAAGCACAAGTGCAAAATTGGCATTGATTTTGAAGAGGCACATCAACCTGTATTTATTTCTCCTAATTCTTATATTCTTTAGAAGCATTTCTAAGTCCATGAAAACAGATGACAGATAGAGCTGACATGTTCGTAATTTTCCAAACTACTTGAGATGCTCTGAAATTCTTTCCACCCTCTTTTGGTCATTTCCAAGGCAAGTGAAATGTACACAGTAGTTTGTTTTCTGCTACAAAATACCTATTTATAAGCAAAAAGGGACAGAAGAGGCACAACAATTCTAAAGTGCATCAACAATAATTGTGACACAGCTAGTCTCCCCTGGCACACTGCCC
Organism: Atrichornis clamosus; assembly: GCA_013400975.1. Lineage (NCBI taxonomy): Eukaryota > Metazoa > Chordata > Aves > Passeriformes > Menuridae > Atrichornis > Atrichornis clamosus. The sequence goes on along the minus strand of WBMZ01009645.1, from coordinate 127,496 downwards.
TACCCTCTCCATCAAGTGAAGCGCTCCAGAGACACAATTTCAAATCAGCAAAGGTTAACGAGGTGGCTCGTTCCAGGAGGGGAGAGGAGGACAAGCTCTTTAGTCTTCTAGTAATAGAAAATGCAGAATATCTCAAGCCATGTCAGAAATATATCTACATAAACGGCATTTGGAAAAGCAATGGCCAAGGTTCATGCCCTTTTGTAACACCTTCATTTAGTAGCAACACCTTACCTTGATAGTATTACACATATGATCTAATTTTCAGTCAGGTTAAGCACCTTAAGACTAATTTCCAATTAGCTTTAAGTACGGTCATAAGTATTTAGTGTATCTAAAACTTATGCTTAACCAAACCAAAATTTCAAACTTTGCCTGTTCCAACGGGCACACTTTAGCTCTCTCCAAAGTTCATTTGACATCTTTTTCTCAGAACCAACCAGCACAACCAAGAGTCAGTTTTGACATCTCAAGTTTATGTTCACTCAAGTACTCCCACAGAAAACTCCAAAAGATGTTGGTAATGATCTCACCAACACCAACATTCTGCAATATTGCTACTTTCCTTTACATTGATACACCACAAGTAATTTCTCACCATACAAAGAGTCATACATGCATTTTAATTTTCTGCCATTGGAGAAATAAATGATAAAGCAGTAAAAATAATGTTTATTAATCAGAGGACTCTCAGAAATTAGCACAATCATTTATCCTAATTGCACTCCCAGTCTGGATCTGTTCAGTATATACTGGTAGCCTGGTAAATATCCTCTTCCACAATTTCAACATTGAATCAAATTCTCTGTAATCAGGAACACATGTTTTGGCACGGATTTAATAAGATAAATGCACAGTGCTGTTATTAAAGCTATTCTGAAGTTTTCTTAATTAATGCTTTCCTGGTCACTATAAAATGTAAAATATAAATTCAGCATGCACATGACTACATAATTGATCAGAGATGTGGCAGTCACTTCAAAGACTTCATCACAGTGCTATGCTACAGAGTGTTTGCCTATTTGGGAAAATACCTTTTCCCACATGCACAGTAGCAGAAAACAAAGCTATTGGCCAGGCAGATACTCTTCCCAATAACATTCCAGTTACTGAAATCAAAACCCGGTAGGAATGCCATTAAAGTATTCTTCCATAAGGAAAGACTTCAACAGGTATCATGATTAAAGTTTAGTAAGAATTATAGAAGTTTTAAGTCACTTCTACAGGTGATTCTCACTTGCTTATTTTTTAACTACTAAAAGACAAAGTTGAGCAAAGGCACAACTGTTGACTGGAAAAATTCTATGATATCCTCTGCTATTCTGTAACTAAAGACAAACTAGTCTGACTACATTCTATGTCTGTTCTAGATACCTATGTTTAACTTTTCACATTACAAGTATCTGTAAGTTGTTAGGGTGAAAAGATAACTAATAGAGGATATTCTGAAGAACTTGTACATTTTTCAAACATACCAATAAACAGGATTTTGCACACTATGAATGCTCAACATTATGACTTAATACTGTAGACATATAAAAACCTAATAAACTTCTTAAAATTGTCTTTTTGTAGATTCAGAACTTCCAATCTTTTAGAAATGTTTTGCTTCCTTTTTTTGTGTTCTCAAAAGGCTTAGCCTTCAAGTACAAATTGTTTTCCATTGATGACAATAATGGATGAAGTCTGAGAGCAACATCTAAACCTCCACTCACTTCAACAGATTTTGGGTAAAGTTCTGAACCTCTTACAAACTGGGAAGCTTAGTTTATCTCAACATTTTTCCTTTAGAATGTGCAGAACACCTAGAATATATGAGAATTCTACATACTTTGCAGCCTTTCACGTTGCCACTGGTATTGTCATGTTTAGACAAACTGCACGACAAGTACTGAACTCTTTAGTAACCTAATTTCATACCAAGTTACAAGAAAAATTAAAAATACATTAAATTCTTCAAAGAATTCACGTAACAGGTAAGAATGGAAGGGACCACAGTGGGTCATCTGGTCCAACCTCCCTGCTCCAGCAGGATGAAAAATAAAACAGAGCAACTTAGGAAAGAAGCAGGAGAAACCAGAGCTCTTCTAGCGGTCATGGTACTGCAACACCATTAGAGTAACAGACGTGGTGGGGTGAGATACTGATGCTTTTAGGAATATCTGTATTAGCAGACTTGTGAGAATGTGCAGCCAGTGACAGCAGAGTGGACGAATATGTGAAAGCAGAAAGACAAAAATAATCACACTCGTCAACAAGTTAGGTTTCCACACACACCTGTGCATCTGAATTTGATTGATTATACAATGCTTTTGAACAAATGACTAACTGTTCCCATACTGGTAGCTTTTTTTTCCATTACCTGAAGTCTTATTTTTCATTGTCTTTTAGTGGCCGAAAGGTGGGTGTTTTCCTGTATTTTTCAACTATCTGCCAACACTTCATAAATGATTCAAAATTCTACAAAAATATCATTCAGAGTGAGAGGAATGTTAACAAGCTTCAGCAATGTTGTTCAGAACTAAGTATATGTGGCTGAAACAAAAGTGGGAGAAATTTTGCAGCTGCTAACAATCCACAAATAAAGAAACACAAACAGCCTGGGACAGCACCTTAGAGAGTGTTTGAAGTTCACCCTGCCATTCTATCCATGGAGGATGTCACTGTTCTGAAAGTGCAAATCCAGGAATCAAAGAATGGTATAAAATTTCAATGCTTCAACTACAAGTCAGGCTGGAGCACAAACCCCTAAATTCAGACTGTCTGAAGCAGAACACACTGAACACATTCGATAACACACAGCAAAGACTTGTTTCATTACTCAAAATGCTTTTAAGTGAGCTACTACAGTAAGCTACATCTGTCTGTCAAGAAACATTTCTGCTGATTGCTATGCCCAAAATTGAAGTAAAACATGTACGTGCACATTGAAGAAGGCATTACTGATTAATATTGAACTGCTGCACTCCCTGACCAATGGAGTCATCTTATTAGCATGCCCTTAAAGTATTAAACTACTAAAAGTCAACCCTCAAATATGCTATTTGAATAATCAACACAATCCTGTGGATGAATATATATGAAGTTACTGCTGCTGCTCATTAGCTGATCTCTAATGAAATTATACAGAGAGCTTTAAATTATTAAAATGTCCTATTTCAGTCAGAAATTTTTACAGAAAATCTGTGTTAAGCTGTCTCATTTACCTGATAAACATGGAATGCATTGGCAGCTTTGCCACGCAGGAAGACTGAGGGAATCCAAACATTAATAAGAGCACGATTTGATCTGAGGAGGAGAGAGAAAAACTTAAAATACAGAATCATATTTATGCATAAGAATTGCAAAGCAACTACATCCAGTAATTTAGATCATGATCAGTGATCAACAGAGCAACATTTCCAATGAAGTATCAGAAAAATTGGAGCTCTGCTTGAACGTTTTATATGTGCTGAATCTAGAAGTGTTCCCTAAAATTAACCCAACTGAAAAACTGAAACACTGAAACAATTCCTTCTGCAGGTTTTCTGGGTTTCAGGGCTTTTTTCACAGCACGCATTTGACACCATTTAATTATACACATGAAATAAAAATTTTTCATTTCAACAAACTCAACATTCTGGTCCACAAACCTCAGCTAAAGCTCATTAAATAACAGAAAAGCACTACATAATTAAGGAGAAGCCTTTTCCATCCACTCATTTATCTCCAAATTTCTATGATTCAAAGACATCAGCTACATCCCCACATCCACAAAAGCTAGAGTCATTAGTTTGACTACTAAAGACAAATTTCCAAATCACAAGACTCTGGAATGATCTGAGATGGGTTGTTTGTGGGGGTTTGGGGTTGGGGTTTTTTGCAGTACTACTTGTAAGCATTGATTAGGAGTTATTCTGCAAAAATGACAATGTCCAGCACGTGATGAAGAGGAACCAGCACCCATCAAACCCCAAGCAATAAAACCAGTAACTTGTTGGTGCTTTGGTAGAATACCAAGACCCAGGGCACTTAAAAAGCACTCCAGGAGAATCTTTCTAAATCTAAACTCCTTGCATTCACCATTATTAATAACTGCACTGGGGCATGGACTGTGCAGCTCTCCATCCTTTTTAACAATGGAACACCACAGCTAAGAATGCAGTTATTGGAAACAATATAGGAAAAGCAAATTGAATCTGTTTGCTTGTTCTTTCCCAAAAAGACAGTATGAAGAGAAAGATTTGTATGAAACTTACATTTCAAAATCTGACAAACTCTGATCTTCAGATGTTTGACTCAAATCTCCAGGGACCTATATTTACAAAACAGAAATAACAAGCAGAAATAATTTCCACACACTGGTTATTATGTTTTCAATTAAGAAAGCATAATATTATAAGGAAATTACAATTCAACATTCAATTTTATAAATGCCAATAAAAAATATTACTGAGAAACAATAAAAGAAACACAGAATCATGCAAGAGGATTGTGAACATATCACCCTTGTGAGTTTTTCATGTTAGAATTCGCTACAGTGTTGTAAAGAAACAAGTTGGGGTTTGTAAAAGCATGTAATTTTGAAAGATAAAGAAAACCCAGGAAAGAGCATCATTATTAGGCCCTTATGAGCAAAGGATGCTAAAACAAAGTACTTTGTGCTTATAAGCAACTTATGGGAAGATACAAAGCACATAAAACCTAGTGATCACTTTCTTTTACAACCAATATTCCATTAAGGGAAGGACATATTATCATTTTATTTTAGCTGTGCTCTTACAAAACATTATATAGTGACAAAAGTTCATAAAGATGCAATGATGGACTAATACCTGTAGAATCAAAAGAAGTAGCAGTTGTAAGAAAACAAGATTGAAAGAGCATTTAGAACTGAAACAGCAATAGTTTTTTGCCTTACTTTATAGCCAGAATAAACATAGAAGGATATCTTCTTTCCTTTAAATACTGCAAAATGTAAAGCATAACCCAGAATAGTTAGCATATTTTGATGAAGAAAAATAGATAAACTTGTGAACTTCCAGATAAGGCTTCTACATTAATTAGACATTGCTTCACTGTATCTCTATAATGTATCTTGAATGCATATTACTTTCATATTATTTGTTGCATAAGATACTTAAAGATCTATCATTGCCTTACTGTAAAGCAATATATATTCATTTATTGCAAAATATAAAATTTCAAAGGGGATTACAGAAAATCTACTTCCCAGATGTTTTGACAAACCAGCTCAAGACCTCCCAGTACACAAGGCAGAACTGACTTTTGCCTTCCCAAGATTAAAGAGATATGGCTCAGAAAATTTAAATTATTCCTATCAGAGAAAGCAAAAGAGGAAAGGAATTGTGCAGAGCCAGGACAGCTCCAGGGCATATATATGGAATCCTGAACAACCCTTCTGTCCTTTGTTGGAGGAGTGAGGTGGCCAGTGGCAGGACACAGCCTGGCTTTCCAGGGCTCTTGTGCCAGAGAACAGATGTTTTCCCATCTTGCCTCCAGCCTGCACCCTCTCTTCCCCTATACCTGAAGTGGTAAATCCCACCATGAGATGTACAGTTATTTTCATTAACAGTTCTTTTAATTAACTGCAGTTTTGCATTAAAGCTTCAAAAAAGAGAGTGCGGACTTTGGAAATAGAAAAATGATGATAGTGATGAGTTCCACAGTGCTTGCACATCTGTGTTGAAACAGACTGGTTGCTGGTTTGGAGATGGTAATTGAAGTGTTATTCATTGTAATGCAAAACTCAGCGATGGAGGATTTACATCAGTGCACTTCCTCACACCTTTGAAGTCACATACTTTTTGTTTTAATACTGCTCTGTTTGTTGCAAACATTCTGAAATCCAACAGCTAGAAATTTGGAAAGATCATTGTCAACAATTAATTTATAACTGGCAGCCATTAAAGTTGATTATAGGCATTGAAAGGTAAAGAGAAGACAGTGAAGAATCATGGAAACTATTATTATAACAAACTGTAACTTGCATTTCAATAATAAAATGTTAAGAACCTGGCTGATATTTTCAAACAAGTCAAAGGGGATGACAGATTTAAATCCCACACTTTTTGCCAGTTACTTTACCTACTCTGAAAGTTTTAGTCAAAGTCTAGTAAGTAACAGATACACTATCAGCAAGGAGTTTTGTTTACTGTATAGAAGTGAAATGTAATTACCTCTCAGAATAATGCACAAGTCCTTAGGACTGCATTCAATTCACAGTTGTATTTTGAAAAACGGCAACTAATAACAAGGAAGATGTAGCTAGCCCTTAAAAAGCCAGCATCATTTCCACTTCTTAAGAAGTTTTAGGAATTGGTTTTCTCTCAGTATCTGATATATTGCAATATAGTATCAAAATCTAACTACTGAAATAGATACTGAGATGCTTGGCTGAAAACAAAACCTCCAAGTAAAAAAGTACAGCTGTAACACACATATGATTTACCATTTTCCATCTTTCAAAATAATAATGTGATTGTTTCCATCTAAAAGAATGAAAATTATAGGTGAAATCCTGCTTCACCAATGCACACAGAACTGTCATCAGCTACTTGACATAAACGTTACGACAAAACTTGCCATAAACGTTACAACAAAAATGAATGTTTCCAGTGCTAACAAAAATAAGGAGCAATAACAACTATCATATCAACAAAAACTATCAAAAAATATCTCCCTCAGAAGATGGACAACTATTAGGAACATTCTTGATTCCTTCTGTTTCCTCCCTGTTCATTTTTTAATTTCAACTCAACCTGTTAACACAAAAAGCCAAAGTGAAGCAAGGGTTGGTTGCAAACAATTTTACTGTCTGACTGTATTTTATGTTCTGGTAAAGAGAATCAAACACTATCAAAAATATCAAGTAAGGTGTTCTTCACAGATCTGTTATTTCTTACAAGCTAATAGATATTTCAACGTGAGTAATGTGTGTGAGCCTGCTCCAGAGGGATGTTCTCCAGTGCAATAAACAAACACTCACCGGCCCTCTCAGATCAATCAGTTCTTGTCTCATCTGGGACACAAGAGCTTCCTTGGCCATCAGAGCACGGTGCAGCCTCTCATTGAATTCAATCAGCTCCCCGTGCATTTCAGCCACCTGAAAAGCAAAGCAAGAGAAAATTGTGTTCTAAACTGAAAAAATACGCAATTTCTTACAGGTATATCAAACATTATTTATATTTTTTTATTTTTCCATACTCTCCAAGTACTGCTAATGCATTAGTTTGAACTGATCATTCAGATGACACATTTCTGTAATTTTGACTCAAGTCTCGAAATGTCGTTTTGATACTGAATTCAACTGGACAAAATACAACTTCATTTCAAATTTTATTCCTATCAGGGGAAATCATATGACAACTGATTCTAATAAAATCCTCATTAACTTTTGTTCTCAGTTTAATTCTTTGATGAACATAGCACTCAACAGGTACCACAATACTTTGAACTGGGCGTAATTCAAAATGCACAAACTGCATTGAACTTTGTCAATAATTCATAAGTGATGTATTCTGCACTCTTACTTGGAGTTTTAATACGATTGGAGCTAGAAGTCCAATCACTCCAGGCAACAGGTCACAGGAGCCTAAATACCACAGTGAGGATGAGGCACAGGTTGTTCTCCCAGGTAAACAGAGTGGCCTCTTTGGACACGAAGTCTGGCTGTGTCTGTGCTCTGCATTTTAAGTCAAGGAAGTGCTGCAGGATGTTTCAGAGAGTGCCAAGTGCTGTGAATGACAAGGATGTGAAGTTACAGAGTCAGATGAACACAGCAGTCACTGGCTGGCCCCCTCCATTGGGCACAGCAGGCTGCCCCAGCAGCACTGCTACACTTGTTATTCGGTTACAGCAACTCCTGAAATGTCTCCTCATCTGCCCTTCCAAAGCTGAGGGAACAGCAGAGCATGGGGTAACAATGTGAAAGCACAGCTGAAGAGATGAATATCAACCCAGACACCTTCAACAATAGCACAGGGAGTTGAACTACTGCCAAATCTGTTAAGAGTTCATAGTTTCCCTTCTGGAAGCAGTTTTCTATCTATGAATTTAATGCTTTCCTTTTCTTGAATTACTCTGCCTTCTCTCTTTCCCAGGGAAGTTCCCAAAAATAAAACAGTTGAATTCAGTTTAATTTAGCACCTGCTTTTAATTTTGTGCTTTGTTCCACACAACCTGTATCCTTCACACAATCAAGGCAAACAGAAAAAAACTGTTTCAATTTGACAAGCCAGGATCTGACATTATTGATTAAAAATTAAAAATAAAAATAATTTTCTTGAGGTGAGCTTCAAGTGTTCTTTTCCAATTTCTTTTTATAGTAGAGGGAATCCTTCAAATCAAATAATTCATCACTGTAACCCATATGTAGAAAAGACCTAAATTAAGCCAACTATATACTAGAGAAAATAGTAATATAATACTATTAATGCTAGATAAATTCTTTTCCAGACTAGCTTAACCACTAATTCCAATTTAAAGTGAGTGTTGTAACATTTAAGAATATCAGGTTAATATTAACAGGTCATTGTTAATTACACACAGCCTGGGCCGGAAAGTAGCACTTCCTCGCATTTCACATACAGAGAGCACACTGCATTTGCAAATGCACAGAGAAAAACTTCAATACTGCTGGTTGACTGGTTATCAAAAGCAATATACAAATTTAGGAATGGACACAAAATTCAGTAGTTTACATATGTGAAATCAAGTTTGATTTTTCAGTGCCTGTCTCTATCAGAAGAACACAATCCAGACTATCTGATATAATATGTGACTTCTCTCTCCCTCTAATTTGGATGTCCTTGAAGTAACTTTCTACTTGCAGACTCAATTAATATGTAAATTTAACAATTCTCTCAAAACACTGCAAGTAATGCAAAAATTTATAAGTGTCCCTAGCAAAGTTAAATAAGAAAAAGGAAATTAAACAGCAAATAAAACAGCAAATCCCTTGTTATATATGATCAAAAGAACAATTGGCAGGAACCACTTATTAGTAATTAAGTTACTTCAATATTTTTTCCTGTCAAATAAAAATGCATTACCAACACAGCAAATCAAAACCAGCAATGAATAACAATATTAATTTAAGTTCCCCTAATTTTTCCTGCATCAAAGTCTGCTAAATATAATAAAGAGGCCTCCTTATAATTATATCCATTCAGTTACATTTTATGTCATCATATCTTCCTTCACTCAATCTACACTGAAGCTTAAGCAATAAATTTCCCTACTGGGACTTCAATCATCTTCACAGTTGTTTTTCTCCATAATAATACGCTTGAAGAAAGTAAAAATAAACTAAGTTTCCCTTGGACAGATGATCATTCAGACTTGCTCCTTCCTATATCAGACAATATGTTTAAAGAGCCCACATCCTTATCACAAAGGTGAAGTGAGGCTAAAGTCAATACCTGAGGCTCCACACTGACAGAACTCTTAAGACCTGCTGTCAAAAGAAAACCAGAGTGCCTGACAGCACTGCAGTTACACTGCCCAGCAGGACCACCTTCAAGAGCAGTCTCCAGAGAAATGACAAATAAAACACCACTTCATGTTTCACACCAAAGGACTAAGCAGTTAACTTAAAACATGCTAGGAGTGTTTCACTAAGCATCTAATTATATAATCTATCTTGGAAGGACACATTTTTAAAGTAGAGAAGCAAATATTTAACAACAATGCACCAACAAAAATAAAATAATTAAAACTTACAACAATAAAGAACTAGTAATTTTTTTTTACAGGGTATCTTAGTAGAACCCAAGAATTTTTTTTAATATAATTTGCAGCTAAAGTTCATAGAAATTTTTGTACAAGCCACATTTGAATCAACAACTTTTTGTCAGGCATAGGCATTTTTTTCCCCAATGGTCACAAAATACAAAATGTGTTTCCCAAGAAACTCTAGACAGAACTGGAAGTTCCTTCCTTTTGCTCTTAGTGGAAACATAGGTGTATTTTCCCCATGATAACATTTCACTTGCAAAAATCAATGTTCTTCTACATCTTTTCCCCAACAGAAACAAAGCCAAAGGCCTGCAAAACAGAGCAGGTATCCTATTAACTATTAATAATTCAATTTTTCTACAAGTGAAAAACAGTAAAACTCAAAATGGGAGAGATGGTTCCAACAAATCTATCGACACAGCCATAAAATGCTCAATCAATGCTTTCTGTTTCAAAACTTTCAATTTCTATTATTGGTATTTCCACCTGAAAACAAGATATTTGGTACCAAGCAGACAGAAAGACCATTCAAGAATGGGGTTGGCATTGAGTTGCTTTGTTTTGAGCGTGGGTTTGCTTTGGTTTGTCGTGTGGATTTTTGGTTGGGTTTTTTACTATCACTACATAAGGTAAGCACAAGTCAGGGTTCATCAAAACCAACAAGGAGAAAATAATCTGCAGCTTTCAACTGAAAATAAGCTGGAAACTGTGCACATCAGATGAACTACTTACAATGTGTGCACTAATTCCCAGGCTTTGTCAATTGTGTCCAGTCCTACCAGTGCCTTCTGAGCCTAATCCTGACATGCAAGAGAGCACTAACAGTTAGGACACTACTCTGATAAGACCTGTGCCAAGCCAGTAAAAATGCAAGTAACCAACAAAAACAAAATTAGACACATGGAACAGTGAGTTTAATAAGTGTTAATATGAGGAATGAAAGTATGTGTTAATAAGGGGGATAAACATTAGCCCATCTCCAGCTCCTTCCATGTGGCAAAAGCCAAGGCCCAAGACAGAATATCTAAACAGCAAAGATCCAAACACGTCTCTAAACAACCCCGTGATTATCCTTCCCTCATTTCACACCTGGAGGAATGAAATGTGCTGAGATAACTGTTCTGAACTGCAGCTCATTATCCCTTCACTGGGACCACCTTCCTGAGCTAACACAAAACACTTGGATTATCTGTGTGAATGCTGGGTGTACCTTCAGACACAAGCAATGAAGTACAAACAAACAGTTACTATCACAAGACCACTGTCCTAAACATTCCATAGCCTGCCTCCAAACGACTTGGAAGTAAATTAATATTATTATTGGATAATAAAAGTCATAGACTCAAAAAAACTAACTGCACATATCACAAAATATTATCTAGTGTAAATCACTTTGATTTACATCTTTTCAAAAAATTGTTGACGGACTAATTTTTACCTAGTAGGTAAAAATTTTACTAGACCATGTACTAACTGTCCTCCCATAACACATACAGATTCAACAAAAACAGACTGGCACAAGTTTTATACTCTATATTTTAGCTATACAAATGTGATTGTGGTTCCATACTTAATCCAAACCAACTGGTGAGCTCAGCTGACTTGCCAGCGTATGGATCCAGTACTTATTTATTACTGTAGAACCACAAAAGCATAATGGAGATGTTCCTTTCCTTGCATATCACAGTTGTCTCACTGCTATCCCCGCTACACCAAGTTTGGACCACAACAGTAAAAAAGACTTCCCACACCATCAGCCCCAGCTTTAGGGCGCCAACGAGAGAGATCCAAAACACATCATTCAGAGAGCTATGTATTGTACTTCAAGAGTTGCACGAAAAGCAATTCATGACACTTCACTTCTACTACTGCTGCACTTAGTAACTTAACTGAGCATTGTGCACCCTTGGGAGGACACAGCTTATTCAAATTGTTGGGGTTTTTTAATTTGGACACGAGTTGTAACTGAGAAAATAAATATACCTATATAAAAAAGTATATTTCACAATTCTTAGGAAATATGACAAAATCTTTTTAAGAACCACAGAAAAAGTCTGATGAAAACTTGAGAAGGGTTTGTGATTCCACAGAGAACTGCTGACCAATTTACTAACGTAAGACCTGTTTTCACACTGATTTCCAACACAACTAATATTTAATAACAGGGCTGCATACTATGCTAAGAAGGATTGTTACAGGGGTTACATCCTATTTTGAGTATGTCAAGGTATTGCTGGAGACTAAAAAGTGGAACAGATGGAGCCTTCCTCTTCCCAATGGATTTGCAAGAAAGTATTCCCATGGTTACATCCAGAGCTTTGTCACCACTGACACTCTGCCACAAACTCCCAAGTGTCAGCAACAAATTCCTGAGCATGCAGAACAAACTAAGGAGGCTTTCAAAGCTGAACGAGATTTTACCTGTGTTCTTAATTAAGATATTCTTTTGATAGGTACAGAACAGAGGAAAGGAGTCAGAAGAACTCAACCAAAGGTAAGCATTAGGGAGAGAATTAGTTTCACATGGTCCTATGAGAAAAGGATAACCAAGTATGAATGTTTTAGAAGAACTGGATTAAGCTCTTTGATCCATGACCTGCATTTTTAGTCATCCTTGTGTTAATCAGTTACTGTGGGTATCCAATTTCAGAGTATTTTGGGCAAGAGAAAGACATAGAGAACTGTTTTACTTTTTATAAAAATGTTCTTTTAATATTTAATAGGAGATATGGGTATAAGATATTAAATTTCATTACTTTTGTCTTGAAAATAATTTGTATTTAAATTTAGGATGAAACCCTAATCTCTCTTTTTTTTCTGTAATGAATTTTACATTAATCTTAAAAGTAAATCTTGCCTTAGGAACTTTTTCTAACATGGCCATATCAACAGAAGTAGTAGCTTCCATCATACATATCTTTACTGCAGTATTCAATAAGCAATACAAAAGTGAAACACAGTTTGTCAATCAGAAAGCAGCATGAGAGCACAGAAAAAGCTACAGATTTCAGTACATCCTCATTTTAAATAAAGCTCAACTGCCAACACAGCAATGCCTGTAATTATGTACTGTAACTTACACAAAAACTCAACCCTATTGTCTGTGATGCCTTCAACATCACCACCATCAGTGGCAATCTTAAGGAATTTCTTCATTTATTACCACCTTCATTTTAACATCGAAGTATAAAAGTGTACTCCTGTTAGGAAAAGTACTTTTAATAGCTTTTTTTTTTTGAAGAAAAAGAAATCAGATTTATCTTTTACATTACTGGGGAAAAAAGTAACAACTAAGCAAAGAAACTATTTAAGCTTCAAACATTATATTACAATCATGATTCCATAAAATTTGTGCAGTACAGACTTTACCTCAATCAATTTTCTTTCATAAGAGTTGGCTAGTTCCTCATTGTTTTCTACTTGCTTTTGTTCTGGAATTGTAAATTCGCCATCAGTGCTCCAAATGTTTGGCAGAACTAAAACAAAGAGATACTTCAAATTAAAAAGTTACATTCCAAAAACATCTAAGACATCCTGTTTAGAAGTAATAGCTCTATAAGAAACAGTTATTTCAAGTATCAACATAGAACATAATATTAAACAGTATTAAAAGTACTAAAATACAAATTCTGCAGGGAGCTTTTTTGTGAGCAATGTTTAGACTGGTACTCTTAACAGAAAAAAATGTAAACTAAAAGCATTTGGCTGTTCTGTGACGTTAGCTGTCCAATATATGTATGCAGTCCCTGCAATTCCTGCCCAAAGTCTTTTACAACCAAGACTATGCTTCTCTTTTAATCCTGTTTTCTACTTGACTTCCAAAACATCCTTTCATATTACTCACACAGACTGCTTACCTATCGTGGAAATTACAGAAAATAGGGCTGAGAATGGACATTCCATACTTTACCCAGTATTTCATGGTTTTGCGACAAGCAGAATCAGCTGTAGTTATTCCATTCCTGACAGGTAATTGTCTAATTTATTCCTAGAAACCTCCAAGAACAAAGATACCATGCTTCTCTGCACAACCTACTTAAATTTAAGTATTCTTCTCATAAAGGTTTTCCTGAGAGCTCATCAAACTTCCTTCACCTGCCATGTCAGCTCATTACATCTTTTATCTGCAGTGAATGAAAACTACGGTTTATTCTATTCCTGTTCCCAGCTATCATTTATATACTTGAAGATCATTTTAAGGCCTATTCTAAGTAAATCTCCTCCAAGTTACACAAAGTACAATTCAACTTTTCCTCATGAATTTCTAAGAAAACAAGTTAACAAATAAAAGTAAAGCCTTAATAAAAAAAGAAGTTGAACAAATGCTTTTATCATTTTTCAAAATCTGAACTATATATACAATCACTGTAAGGTAGATAGGAGAGACAATAATTCAACTGACTATCCTTGAGCCTGGGAACTGATTTTTGCTTTGAGAAAGAATTCAGAAGTTTATTACTATTTAAGTGAATTTGGAAGCTATTTTAACATCTTTTTCTTGTAAATGTTGAAGTTCTTCAGCCAGAGACTTCGAAGATCAGCATTTTTATATAAATAATATTCCATCTAAGCAGGTTTGCTTAGATGCTGATGGCTGAGAAATCAAGATGCTCATTTATTAAATATTTAAATACCAATATAAAAATGCTCGGGCTACAGCAGTGATCACCCATTTTGAAAGCTGATAGGATATTCTGAATACCACATAGTTCTGACTCTTGGACAATTTATTTATAATCACATTTGCTGAGTGGGGCTTTTTGGCTTTTTTAAGTCACCACAAGGCAAAGTATCAAGCTGAGTTTCATTTATTATTTTAGGAAACTATTTAAAAACCATACTCAATAGCATTTGATCTGATTATTGTAGCAAACATATTGAGTCTTCACTATTTATAGTGATAAAAATTACAGCAGAAGCTCAATTTATTTTGACACTTTCAAAATAGTCACAGAAAATCTAAAAACAGTGTTCTAAAATCTACAATGCATTTACGACTTTTGATACCATTCAGAAAAAGATTAATTATCATTAAAATTACTCATGTATACATGAGTGCAGTAGTTTCTATAAATCTGGTAAAAGAAAAATGTTTTATTTCACTCTCCTTTTTTTGCAGTTAGTTCTGAGGGATTATTTACCTGCTAAAGTACTTGCTTTGATTCAGAGGCCCCAGTACTACGAAAATCTCACCTAAATTTTCAATGGCAGCTAAGAAAAAAAATTACGTTTTATAACAATACAGTGTGTGAAGTTAGAATGTAAGAAAAAATATTACAAATACTGCATGTAGCTGAAATTTAGTCTGGTCACTAATGATAAGTATTGCAGAAAATTACTGTGGATTCATTAAATATCCTTCCAGCATACAGCATACATGTGCTCATTTTTAGAAATGTTGGTACTGTTCCATGCCCCCTTTTCATCTAAAATCTGACCATCCTACTCAGTTTCTATTCTTATCACTCACTAATCTGCATAATTTTAACATGGTGGAATATAGCTAGCCTAGGAATATTTTTTTTTTCTTTTCCTATAATTATACTCATCATGGAAACTGTCACTATCTAATGAAGGGTAATTTCTGCTATTATAAGCAGCCGGAGCGAAGGTTTTCGTGAAAAATTCTTAATATGAATCACTACACTCCAGCAAAGTCGGAAGTAAAAACATGTGTTCTCACTAACAAATACCCTTTTGAGGATGAATGAAGTTTTTAAGCTACAGTAAGTACAGTGACTGGCCTTTAAGAGCAGTAGTATTCATTCATACAGCCACTTATTTGACCACAATATTCACAATTGAGAAAGAAATCAGACAGATGGTGCCAATTTCTGAAAAGCCATCTCATCTCTCTAAACACCTTCTGTAGCCAGTGGAAATACAGGGCCCACCAGGAGAGGATTCAGAATCAAGACATCAATTCATCCCCTCATGGACACCTCTATCACAGACAACAGAAGACAAGCAGGTAAAACTGCAGATAACTCATTATCTTTCAGATATAAAATCTGCTCATTTCTACTCAGTACAGAGCCTATTTCAAACAGTCTGCAAATACTGATCTCCAAAACAACAATATAATCTAGAGATGCTAAATTTATTTTTATATTCCATTATCATATTAATTCACAGAGTATTTGTGAAACTAAATTTTCATCTGACAGCTTTTTCTGGAAAATTTCTTACTGAAAAAATAAGACTACCTCATCTACCAGAAAATGCACTGTAAAAATAAGTACAAAAATCTACATCAGTAATTTTCTCAAAAGGAAAATATATCAAATGTTATTTTCACTATTGGGAGATATTACTCTAGCATGGTTTGAAGAGATGAATAGGGTTTATAATTCTCTCTTGCTACTCCCTCTTTCATGCAAATTATTTCATTTGTTTTGGCGAAGACTCAGCAAGGAAAGCAGAGACTTCATTGTTTTCACTCAGAGGTAATTTGATAGAATGCCAGCACATACCTTTCTCTTGGTTTGTTATCAACCTGCATTACAAAACTTCACACAACAGCAATAGCCCAGTCAGAGATGCACCCGGGACAGTTCTCACGGAAACAGAACTGTCATCTTTTCAGATGCTGGGATTTTCCAACCAGGGGACAGCCCGTGTCATACTGGGCAGGATGTGGAAACCTGAACCATGTCCCCAGGCACAGCAGGATTGTTTGGTGTGGCTGAAGAGCTGGTTAAGGACAGGGCCTGTGCAGGACTGGGTGATGGTTATCTACAAAGATCCATTCCAGGATCAATTTAAAAAAAATAAAAAGCAGTTCCTTGTAAATCAGTCCTGCCTGTTCACTGATTCCTCTTTCACTGTTGGTTTCTATACAAATCCAGGAGTCACTTCCATCATTTAGTTACCATCCCTATGCTTCCAATACCCTCTCCCTCAATGGTAGCATATAGAAAAACAAACCCTGTACATGGATACTTTTTCCTCCCTCCCTTCATTTTATCCTTACCTTCCACTGTTTGACCTTCTCTTCTGAGCATCTGGACAGCTCCTACATACTTCTTAAGTTGCACTTTTAGCACCTCATTTTCTCTGTTGATAAAGCAACCAGAATAAATAAATATTATTGTTTTCTCAACGTAGATGAAACCTCTTTTCAATGGAAGCAAACATACTATCTGTTATAACAAGCTTTACCTAAATTGTGTCACCATGATGAGAGAAAAAAAATTACTTACACATTAAATAATACATAAACAGCAGATTACCAGGAAAACTAGTTATCAAGGGCCACATAAACACAGCAGTGAAACAGATTATCTCATAATCAAAAACCGTGCATTAATGGTTTAATTTAGATTTCCTATGCTACGCTATATTGATGGCAAACAAACAATACAGTCTATCTAAATCAACAATCAATTAAAACATAAGGATGGGATACTAGGCAAGGAAATTCAGAATGGCCAATGTAAAATGAGAATTGTTTTACAAGTCGGCCTACTATTTAATAACAAGGAAACAATAATTCAGCTTTAGAAACAGACTTTATCATTGTAAGGAAATGCCAGCACTTCAGCAACAATATTCAAGGTAAAAGTTTTCCACAAACCATCCCTAAATGAAAACCATAGGACAAGAAATTTAGGTAATCCCTTCAGCTGTCATATTTCAGTGCCTGTGCCTGTCTCTTTTCTTTTTGGAGTGCACGAGTATTCAAACCAGGTACTATCACAGCTCCACTTAACAGCATTAAGCACCTTATATTGGGGGGGGAAATAAAAAGGGCTCCAAACCATAGAATTTTAAACACAGCTGACAAATCACATGTCTGAAAATTCAATTATCTGTCTAAGCCCATTCAGTAAAGCAAGTACGACAGCAATGTTTTTACCAAGGAAACATAACTAAAATGTGTTGCAAGACAGTGAATTCAAAAACTTTTATTCTTCTTTAAGAAAATATCAAGGTAGAAATAGGTAAGGGGTACAAATGTAGCATATCAAACAAAATCTCACAATTGGTTAGAGAAATGAGAGAATTTGTGCTGGCAAAGGCCACGCTCCAGGCACAATGGAACCTGGACATGTAACAGAGTACAGAAAGCTGTAAACACAAAAAGATAGGCATTTTATTTATTGGAGTTTATTTAAGAATTAGAAGTATTCAAAAAAACATGCAAATATATTTGATGGTCCTTATCAGACTATATATATATGCAGAGACAAAATACACATATATGATGTATATACACACACAAACTGCTGCTGTGAGCAATGCTAGATTGCTACCATAAGAAGCCTTGACTGCTACTATATTCACATTCCTATGGATTTCAAATCAGCTTGCTGAACTTTGTAACCTCAATTTTATTCAGTCCTTTAGTAGGAGGTTGCTAAATAATTGAGAAGCTATTGATTATTCAACGATTGAATTTTAAGAGTCCTTGATGATTTTATGCATATTATGATATTTTTCATTTCTGAGACTGCAAAGAACAAATCAGTTTTTCCACCAGAGAGAGACACTGATATTTAAATTAAGAGAAAAGGAAAAAAAAGAAACACAGTTTAATCCTATATACTGTATAAAAACAAACCAAATTCACTCATGAAAAAAAAATTTTATGATAGCTAAAAGAAAAGGTTTCTCACCAGAACTGTAAAAATGTCTGCATGAAAATAACTGTATACAGTTACAATATACTGAGTTTTAAGGATTCTCATGAAATAATCATATATCACTTCATTTCTACGTATGAGAATAGACTCAGTGCCTTCTGTCTGCACTGAGAAAGCATTAAAAATCCATTTTTTACTATTGTTCCTATTGACTTAAAATGGATATTCAGAAAGACTTTAATTCATTTAAGGTTTTTGACACAAGACTGAAATTCAAAGCAGGATACTATGGCCCCATTACAATTTTCTAATATGCCTCTTTATCAGGTTATTATTTCTCATTCTTTGACATCTCTTTCTCATTACTACTATTCAGCTGGATTCCAAAGAGGGCCCATCCTGATGTGCATGGATTTATATTTCTCTCTTAATCAGAGTATGTTTAAAAAACAATTGGTAAGCACTCACTAAAAAGCCTTTAACAACTTCCAGAGGCATTATATCTGACACATTCATAACAAATATTTTACAGAAGGAGAAATTCCTGTACAGCAGCTCAGGGTCACATTCACAGACTGAAGGATGTTCAATACTCCTGTGTGAAGGCCCCAGCTTTACTTCTGCAATGTATCCAAACTACACCATCTAAGCTGAAGCAGAATTGTTCACCTGCTATGAGCCCAGAGATCAACACAATGCTTTCAGCATCTTTAAAGTGCTCCAAATAGTTCCACATTTTGTGCTGAAGAATAAGCAGTAAGACTGTAAGTACAAGTTGAAGGGCATAGAGAAAAAAAAAAAAAAGAAAAAGAAAATCAGGCTGAAATACACAGGAAAACAAAGACAGAACTGCACCACTAAATCACACTCTCCTCCAAAACCTCAATTCTAACAAATTTCCTTGCCTGATCACTTCTCCCATTTAATAAGCTGAAAGACAGATGGTAAAATGAGTTGATACAAGGTAAAATGACAGTGATAGAGGATGACAATCTAGTATTCCTACAAATTACTGGTTTTGCCCAAATAGTACAGCTCTACAGAGCGTTGTTGATTAAGCTTTTTAGCAATATATAGGAATGATCAATTATATAATAAATGTAAGTTATCAAATACCTTCAATACCCTGCCTAATTTTATTAAAAGTTTAAAGAACAATATACCTCCAAGTTACAATTTTTGTTGCAGAGAAAGAGGCCTTATAGGACTTATTTTCCTATATCTTAATAGGAAAAAAAGAAAGAAACAAACCCAAACAAAACTCCACCACACATCTGCTTCTTGAAAAAGATACAAAAATTCTCTAGGGCTTCTGTAAAATGAGCATGCTAAGAAAAGAATGTGAAAAGTCATTTCTCATGTATCTCAATTACAGTGGCCTGAAGAATAATGTAAATAAGTTTCTGGCACAAATCTCAGATTCTAGCAAGTGCTTTTTGTGAAGCTTACTCCAGAAAGGTGTCTTATTTCAAATTTTGGTATTGGAATATTATTTTTGGAAAAAACAAAATAAAACCAAACAAACAAACCACCAGAATCCAACAGATGTCTATGTTTTGATAAAAAGTTAAGATCCTTAGAAAACACTGTAAGGTACCAAATATCCAAACAATTAAAAAATCTGCAAGAATTTAGAATGAATTGAAACAAACAATGTATTGCAGCAATATGTAGAATCTAGAATAGAGGCTGGGCTAGGTGACTTCCAGAGATGCCTTCTAACCTGACTGATTCTACTATTAGGAGATGCAAGATCACCATTAATTGTCATCCAATATACCCTAAATTAAATTAGGGAAATGAGAACTGTTACTTGTAGAAGTGGAAGCTGAACTATATACAATATAATGAGATTATATAATAAAACCAATCTCCAGAAAAAACTGTAACGAGGAATAATGTGATAAACTCAACCGCTTGTCACGGGCTCGGGTACTGCAGCTGAGCACGGCCGTCCGTGAAATCTTCTCCCTCTCTGGGAGTTCACTCAGAGATGTGGGTTGGGTTTTATCACCTTATTTAGGAGTTCTTCCCTTTCCTCCTCCCCAGACAACAGCTATTTCTCTTCCTCCTGCTCTCAGAGATGCCCTGGTGCCAAAAAACCTGCCTCATTCACTTCTTCCCCCTGCTCCCTCTTGGAAGCTCCTCTGTCCCTTACCAAATGTGCTAACTTCCAGTACTTTCTCTCATGGATAGGAGCTACTGATAACTTGTGACATGTCACCAATTAACTAAGCAGCAAGAAGAAGTCAATTAATATAGGAATATTCAAATTAGTCTTAACAAGAAGGAATAAGAGATATTTTTTCCTGTCTCTAAGAAGCTGCTTAAGGGAAGTGATGGAATCATTTCAAGATGCACCACACATCATTTCACCCATCACTGAAGGGCTATGGCTGCGAATGAAGTGTAGCAAAACAGAATAATATAAAATGCCAAATCCAAAAGCAATGTGGTTTAACTAATACAGACAGTGGAGAGGGGAGACAGATAAGGTTACAGAATCTCCAGTAAACAGAAGGTACATAGAAGTGTAAGGAAGTATAGCCAAATTCTCATCCCCCATTTCCCTACAAAATGCATTTTCATCTTCTCTCTCTGCTTTTCTTGCTACAAAGCCTGTCTTTTGTAATGTGCTTTCCTCCAACATTGTTGAATATAGACTAAGAATATGCAATCTGAGATTATCCAATTTCACAGTCAACTTCAATAAATTTCTTTGCCTTACAGGGATGTAATAGTATTCCATACAGAAAAAAAGATTCTCAATTAAAAAACTTAAGCATAACCAAGAAGCCACTGGCACAATACGTCCATGCAATTTGAGAAATGTTCACTGACAAGGACAAAAAAAAACCCAAAACAAAACAAAAAACTCAGCTGACAACTTTATACTAGACAGATTATTGAGTCTATTCCACCAGAAAACTAGGAATTGGTTGAACCTGAGACTGCTCCTTTTGAAACAATATAGTAACTGTTAGGAAACAGCTATTTAAATGTTTCACAAGGAAGAATGAGATTACCACTACTTGAAACTCAAATGACTTAAGATTTTGTCCATTTTTCAAAGAAACTTGGGAAACTTGGGAAAATGTCTCCCAGACAAAATGCCAGTTTACTGAGAGACCAGAGACTCTTGGGAGAGTCCAGGAGACCAGTTGAATAACTGCAGATTTCCAGAAGCCATCATTTCAGCACTGACTGATGTGTCACTGAAATTTGTGTTCCCAAAGCCTTCAGGAAGCTATTTATGTCAAATTCTTCAAAACAGCTTAGGGGACACATAAATACCAGCACTCACAATCTGAAAAATATTCATTCATCAAATCACAACAGTCATAGTGTTACTGAATGATTTCCCTTGCCTTAAAATATTCAGAATATTACAACTGAGGAAAATTTTCTACTCTGGTCATGTGATCAATTGCTTCCAAGGGAAACAGTGAGATTTCACTACTTCAAAATATCTGAAACTAGTTTCCTCTTACTCACCTAGAGTATTATGCAGCACTCACAAAGCAATTCCAACTTTTTGTTACTTCAAATTCTTTAGATTATTCAGCTTGCTCAACTTCTTGGTTTAAAATATTATTTATTTAAGAATTTTACTACTCTTATTATTGCAGCAGCATCACCTACAGCATACAAAGTGAACCGACAAAAAATTTTAGAAGAGAAACCTATATTCCAAAACAACTGCATGCAAAGTTTCTTATGTTAGTATGCTAGAAAATGATTTGTGATGAATCGTTAAAGAAAAGCATCCAAGTCCAAAGTCACTGGTGACACATGAATTTATCACACCTAAGCAGCTACCAACAGTTTTTATCACAGGACAAGACAAACTGACTTTCAGAAGAACAATCAACACAACACACCCATATAGTAATAAGAGAAATTACACAGACTTGTTTAAAATAACTAGTTAGTCTAATTGAGCATCTCTTCAGCTCTTGTTCTAAAAGCTCCTTATCTATTCTTTAAAGAGGTATGTGCATGACAAATATCTGATTCACCCATATGTCACTGCAAATTCTAAAACTGTGGGGGAAGTGAGTCAAAGAAATATGAATATACAATTCCCATAACCTGAGACATGAATATTAAATTATGAAGTATTTGCATTGTCTCTATTGCCTTACAGCACATGAATGTCAAACCCACTTATTCATATATCTCCCTCCCTCAGAGCGAGTAGTTTGGTTTGATGTGTCATCAAAAGCAGAATTAGTAGTGTCCTAAATACTTTTTTTTTTAAGATAGCTTTATATTTATCATTTTCAAATAAGCAATAAAAAGCTTATAGGAATCTCAGCTGTGGTGCTTTCTGATTGACACTAAGCACTCTGCCATGCAGAAAAACACCTCTCTGGGATAAGGCACAGATTATTTAACTCTTAGGTTTGTTGTTTACTACAGATGTGAATCACCCCCAAGATCTTACACATCACAGGTTATTCTAGAACTTATTTAGAACTGTAAGACAAAAATCACTCTATTACAGCAGCATTTACCTTCCAAAGCCTTTCTTAAGCTAAATCACATTTAGACAAGGGGAGGGTTACAATTCTTTCAGCTTTAAGTGTAGCACGAAGTCAAGCTGGAGGCAAATCATGACTGGAGCCAATGTTGTTTAACACCTTCATTAATGGCCTGGGTGCTGGGCCAGAGCAAGGTCACACACAGCACAAAACTGGGGAGCAGCTGAGACACTGTGGTTGTGCTGCCATCCAGGAGGGCTGGGACAGGCTGGAGAACTGGACTCAGAAAATGTCTGTGAAGTTCAACAAAGGTAAATGCATTGAGGCAGAAAGAGCTCAAGACAGCCAGACATGGTGGGGGGCTGGCAAACAGCTCTGTGGAGGAGGATCTGGGAGCCCTGGTGGACAAGCAGCTGAGCACGAGCCTGTAACAGCCCCTTCGTGGCAGGGAAGGCCAAGAGCAGCCTGGACCCCACTGAGAACAGCATTGCCAACAAGTCATGCCAACAACACTGCCCAGAGGGGCTGGGGAGTCTCCATCTGTGCAGATATACAAAACCTGACTGGAAATGGTCCTGAGCAACCTGTTCCAGCTGACCTTCCTAGAGCTACAGGAAAAACAGCTGCACCACTTCAGAAATTGGTACTTGTTCATTGATAATGTTTAGCAACAACTACTGCTTACGATAGTATTTTGTGTCCTAAATCACTTATGTTCTTCTGCAGACTTAGCTACTCAAAAATTATTTCTCTTGTACGCAGACTCTTTTATTTCCCTGTTTCCCTCCAGTTACTTTTTGGGACATTTTCAGCACTTCTTACCGTGCCAAGGCTTGTACTTTAGTGGCGTGTCGCTCTTCCTGTTCCGCTACCTTCCTTCTCCAGTTATCCATTTCCTGCCTGAGGGCTGCAGAATGCTCCATCTCTGCATCAAGCAGATTCCGCAGGGATCTGGAAGAACGCAACAGCTTCTCTTTAGAACACTGCACACACTACCTGGTAATTAGAGTTTACAAATCACAGAGGAGGTTGCCTGAATGATACCATTAATGTCATCCTAAAATTTCATTATTCAATGTAATAAATTCACTTGATTTAATTATACAAAAAGATATGAAAAGCTGCAAGGAAAAAGGACCCAATTTGAGCAGTTGCAAATGCTTACTATTAATTTGTATTACTATCTCACCAACATGCCCAAAGCACAACCTATAATGGGATCTACTGTACTACCATGCAGAAAGAATTCATTTTTAAAAAAAGCTTTCAATCTGTTTTCAGTGCTTCAGTGCAAGTTCATAAATCTTGGGAATAATCTAAAAGCAATATATTTACTAGCAAGACAGGTAGGGCTCTTGTGTCTGCCAAGAGCAGTACCACAGACCTCTGTGTAAAACCCTCGAGATAGCAAAGGTCAGCACAATGCACAATGGTAAAACCCAAAGCATCCTGGTCCTTCTGCCAAAAAACACAAAGCTGAATGAGGCAATAACTTGCAATTATGGGAGTAGGAAGAATAGGAGGCAAGAAAATAGGATCAGTTGGTAGTCTCAATATTAAAAACCACCAAAATATCTATAGGAAAATATAAGTTACAAAAATAGCCCTACTAAAGTATTGAATACATTTGTATTGTCATTCAACTGATTATGTGTTTCAATAAACTAAATAAATACAAATTAGGTTTGATGGCATTTTATATAAGCTACCCATCATTTTTACCTTTACATCATCATCATGCCCCAAGTGAACATAAAGACAGTCAAAAATGAAAGTCACTTTCAGCATTACATTGTCAGCCATCCTACACCACCTCTTCACCAGAAAGGGAAAACCAGAACCTTGACCTGAATAGCTGCACAAGGACAAACTTCTGCTCATTTGGAAAGCCATCTTAAGAGAGCTTCAGAATTTTTTGGCTCTGAGTTTTGGGTTTGAAAAATCTACAACTGCAAAAGCTCCCAAGATACAAAGAGTTATCTGATTCAAACTAAAAGGAAAAAAGTGACCTGAAAACATTATTCTTCAGGATCAACATTTACATAGGGAATTGTTAATTTTATCTTTCACAGAAAAAATAATATATACATCAAAAAGATTATACAAGGATTATGTATAGCTTTACATAAAGGATGTCTTGTATTTGAGAACAGATTTTTTTTTTTAATTACAGTCTCTCTTGACTAAAAAAAATAAAACTACCTATTCTGCTCTTCCAGTTCATCCTTTCTATTCATCATGGCTACAATAGCTTGACGAAGTTCATCTGAAAAGAAGGAACAAAAAGGGATTAATTTCTGTGTGCGTTTACCATTTCAGATCTAGAAGTCATGTACACAGGCAACACACTTAAGATGATGCCGACATCATTTCATATTCAGCAAAGCACATAAAAATGCTCTTAATCTGATCACTAATTTGAGCAATCTTTCAAAAACGGTGTTATTTAACACCGCATCAGAAGTATTGATCAAATCAAATTAGTCTGCAGCTGGCTTTAATACAAATGTTTACAAGAGTGCCTGTGGTTGCAGCTGTTTTGTTTTCATCACAGATGTAGGGCAGAATGCACCTTTTCACTACATGCATATTAATGAGATACACTGTTACTTGTTCAGCTTCTTCAAATTGCTCCTTCTCCTTGCTATAAATTCTGATACAGGAAATGGAACTACTACAGGGAGATGGGAGTAGAGATAATGTCATTGCTTTCTCATGGCACTTCTTCTCAAGCTCACCCTTAAAAATGGTGGCATTTCTGAACCTTGCAATTTCCTATAAAAGCACTTCTATTTTTAAAAAATACCTTAAAAATACTGTCATTAAATCAAGAAAATAAAAACAAACACAACTGACATAATTTTAGAATTTTTAAAGATTTCCTTAGGTTTAGTTTTAACATGATACCAGAATAGTCAAATACCATACAGAAAAGTGTCAGCTCAAACGATTTCATTAATTTCAGATGTATTAATCAATAACTTTACGGGTGCTATAAGGACACAATTATATTACGTCATCCCTCCCAACAGTTAGATGGAATGTTCCCATGTTTATATATAATAAATCAGCCAGCTCAGTTCTGCATGTATTCAATGCAGATGTCAGTAAATATTGTGTGCTTTTACTGAAAACGTACTACTAGAACTGGTGTGACTTGATTTCTTCAAGCAAGCAAAGCCCTTGGACAACTTTTTTCCCCCCTTTACATTCAGATCACAGATTTACCTGTAGCTTTCTTAATATTTTCTATCGTTACAGAAGTTTTTGCCTTAACAAAAACTTAACACTGTCCAGTGGATCAGATGGAGTCTGACAAACTCTAGTAGTGGACAGAGCGTGAAAGATTTTATTATGTCAACCAAATGTAACAGTCAGTGCTGCAGACACCACAATTCCAGTCTGGCATTGGCAATCTGCAGGTAAATCCCACCTTCACAGGACTGCAGGATTCAGCAGAGTTCTCAGATCACTTGAAATCAGCCAACCCAAATTTCTTCATGCTAGATTTTTTCCCAAAACATTCCTGCTTCTTTGGCCATGTAGAAAGTAGATGACTATTCTTCTACCCATTCCATAATATCCATGCTACACCTTAAGAGCTAAGCGACATTAGCAAGGAACACTTCAGTAGGTCACTAGGGGCAGTTTGCACTTCATTAATTCAGCATAAAAAGAATAATTATTTTTCTACAGTAATCTAGCATATTTTATGGATTCTCTATCTAACTCTAAAAAAAAAAAAAAAAAAGAAGAAAACAAATCCAAATCTTGTAGAGAAACAAAAAGTGAAATAGTGACATTTTGGGCTATTAAATACTAACACACAATGGAACACAATCCATCAGTTTATTTGTGAAATAAACAATTGCTGTAAGGATGAGGAAAACAGAATAATCCAGAAGTGTTAGAGCATCACACAAATACACAACACAAGCAAAAGGAACCACAGTAAGTTTTCAGTACAGTAACACTCTATCACAAAATAAAGATCTTGAGCTATAATGTTGAATTCAGAATCCTCCTCAAGAAAGCATCAAGCCAGTGGCACTTTAAATATTTCAAGCGTGTCATTAAAATATGATAGTGCACCATCAACAGTTAGCTGCTATTATGTCTCTAACTCTGAATAAATTAAAGCTGTTGCTACTCAGACACGTTATTGTAGTGCTGGCTCTGTACTTACGCTGGGGTGCCCACTCTGCAGTAATTGCCTGTGTGTGTACTCAGTGTTTTAATGTGTACTGATTTATTAACATTTAAACAGCTAAGCTATTACGAATTGTCTTCATGGTTTCAATTTTACCAGCCTATTCAAATTGTAACCTTAACTTGCCTAATAACTTAATCTTCTTTTCCTTATTCCATCCAGAATCTTCTGCATGAGTAGAGACCTGCAATCCCATCTTCTCTCACTCCCCTCTCCCCCATACACACACAAGAAGAGCACAAAAGCAAGATTCTGTTGAAGACCATGGTTTGCACAAAAGAAGAAGAAAAAAAGCCTCTTGAAATAGAAGACTTTAAAATGCTTATTTATTTCCATTTGCCTCATTTTTCTGAGAGTCATGGAACTGACAATACCACAGAGACACAACAAAGCAGAAACTCCATATTTCATTATCACATTAGGGCAAAAATCGATGCTTAATTTAGGACCACAAAACCAAACACACTTCATACACAGTACTTCTTGCTAATTTAGTTCAATTACAGATACCAGTGGAGATGTGGATGAAAGCATCAACACAAACCACCAGTCTGGACTAAGAGCCCAGAGTTCCAAGAAGGTTGGTCCAGCCTGTGCCTACCTGAGCAGCAATATTGCTCCATGGCTATATGTGTGCTGTTTCTTCTTGAAGTGATGAGCATTAAGAAGTCATATTTTCTATAAATTACTCAAAACAAACACAAAAACTACACAGTTTATCATCAACACTTCTTTAACCTCTCTATCCACAGTAAATACAAAAGAGTAAAACATTATTAGTGTAATTAAGTAAGTAAAAAGTTACCAAGAAAAAAAATCAGAAACTTTAATTTCACGATCTTTTGATGCAAGGAACTGAATAGAACTAAAAGGACACCATCCTATTTAATTTAAAAGTACAATATTTAAAACTTTCTAAAATTGTAATTTCTGACTTTCACTTACACTTTCTGAAAATTTTCAGCAGCATGTCAGACAAAGGAAATCCAGTATCATACACTGCAGCAGGTTCCCTTCAAACCTGCCAGAACATCCACAGTTCATGAGCTTTTGTCTGTCTGCTACACTTGCCTCCAAGATGAGTGTATGATCATAACCTAATTTTGCCAGCAGACTTATGTCTCATACATTGTGTGGGTTAGAAAATGGAATAAATTAAAAAAAAAAGTCAAGGTTGTAGCAGCAACCATAAATTCAGCATTTTCTGACTTCTAGACTGTGCTATGTCAATCTTTCTCCTCCTTCTTTTTTTTTTCTTCCTTTTTTTTTTTTTAATAAAGCAGTGGGAGGATGGCCAAGTATTCGTACTTCAGAAAAGTGTTTGATGTTAGACTTTATGTCCTACTTCTGAGCTGCATTGTGATTGATTTATGTTCTGTAAAGTACTATTAATGAAAGGCAATACACTAGTGTTATAACATATAGTGTTCAACACCAATACATCTAAAAATGAAGTGATAATCAGTTCCATAAAGACAGATATAAGAAGATAACTAGAGAAGTCTTTTATATTATGTAACCTTAAAAAATATTTTTGCAACAACTTCTTGAAAAAAGGATTCCCATGTGTAAACCAATAACTCCAAACCATGTCTTTCTATATCAGCATTAAAAAAACCCCAACCACATTAAAAAATCAAGGAATGTACTAATTAAATTTTTCATATTAAACCTCACTTTTTCAAACACTGAAAAATCTTCTCTTATTGCTGAAATTAATCTGTGGTTCCTACTCATAAAGTGAGTATTTGCTCTAAACATTTTTTAATTCAATTCCGTATTTCATGCAAAATCTAGCTTCTATAAAGCTTTCATAAGGTCACACTCAGAGCATGAAACACATAATGCTTTAAGAAACACCTGCCAATTTCCAGCAACCTCCAGAAAAGTCATAAGTTTCACAACTCTTCTGCTGTTTAGCCAAAGACTGGAGAAGTATGATTTGCAATCACCTGTTATGAAGAATGAGCTGTAAGTGAAATCATCTCTCAGAGTACACAAGGTCATGCAGCCTCCTCTGCATTCCTGCAGATGGAATATCAGGGTGGGCTGGGAGCAGTTTACAGGAATTTTTTTTTTTATTTTCATGAGTGAAAATTTACACAGATATTTTCAGAGACAAATAAAACTTCCAGCAGACTAGTTGCATCTTAAATCAGAAGTCTGACCTTTCAAGACATAAAGAGCCTTATGCTTCCTAAGCTGCCTACATGAACACTGCCTATTAAGGCTTTACTTACAAGTCAAAAAT
Organism: Atrichornis clamosus; assembly: GCA_013400975.1. Classification (NCBI taxonomy): domain Eukaryota; kingdom Metazoa; phylum Chordata; class Aves; order Passeriformes; family Menuridae; genus Atrichornis; species Atrichornis clamosus. Next base: position 98,228 of record WBMZ01009645.1, on the reverse strand, counting down.
CTTGTAAATATTATCCTGTTGTGTCATTGTTCACAGGGCAAATTTTAGCAGGAAACAAATTGTGTTGGCCTTGTGCTGTATAGAAGGGTCCTGGCCAAAACCAAGTCTGTAAGGTGAATTGCAGCTTTCCTCTCCACAATGAAATACAAACACCTTCTTTCCACAGCTGTGCTTTCAAAGAAGCCACAAGAATTTAGTAGCTGCCAGTGACCTGTGGCAACTGGGTTACGGAACAGGTCAGAAGCTATTTAGAGGACACAGAAAGTACAAAAACACACACCTTATCCACTTACACAACCAGGATAAAAATATCATATGTAGGTTTGATTATTCAGTAAAGTTCTACAGTGATTGTGAAAAGCTGAGGGGTTTCTCAAGAACATATGAAAAAATATGGAATGAGGTACACTGTTACAACCTTTGCTAACCTTTGTGGTTAAGCCAAATTTTAAAAACTGAAGAAAATGACAGTGAAAAAACTAAATTACCAATTATTTCCTAAAAATAGTACCATAATAAAAGAACCTTGTAAAGCAGCGTCCTTCTAAAATGAAAGTTTTTTAACTTCTTTCTTTTCCACTGCAAAAACAAAATGGGGAGACTTGTGCTGGCAGGACAGATTGTTCTGGTGAAAAACAATGCTGAAAATATAATCTTCCAATGGCAACACTTGGAACAGTTGTTTCTGATTCAAGTACACTAAGATAAACACAACTTCTTTAAAAATTGGAAAATTACATAGTAGAGTAGATGCATAAATAGAAAACTTTCAGCCAACTTAATTCTTTATAAAATTGCTTATGACAAAACAATCTGCAAAGCAGGGTAAGTTTTCAAATTATGCCTAACATACACAGCAATGCTCCATGGATCAGGATTTCTCTTGAGTGGTATTAGTAATTTTTGAGATGCATCTGCTGCTAAATTGACCTATTCCTTACAAATGCATGAGACATAATTCAGGCAAAAAAAATGAAAATGGCAGAAACTTTAAATTACAGCCTATCCCAACATAGTTTTCTAGCCTGCATATCAAAAGAAGCAAGAAAATGTTAGTACTGCACTAGCAGGTTGGAAAGAAAGTAGGAAAGGAATATAATTTTAAAAACATTCATTTCAGGCTTTGTCTTCAGAAGTAAGAAACACAAAAATCCAGTCACTGGAGACCTCACAGCTTTTCTCACTGCACTACTGCTTTCCATTTTTCTTGCCTGATGTGTTAGAATCAGTTGCTATGCAACCAAGCTATAAGCCTCAGCATTTAATAACTCTTCTGCTAATTGCAATAGAGAGAAAGAGCTTCAGTGTCTGACTTTGTCATAGCACTGAATTCTTCCTGCACAGAGAATCTACGACCAGTAACAACAAACCTGAAAAAAGCATTTTTATTGAACATACCTAGGATCTTCTATCATAAAGGTACTGGCTAATGCTATAAATGTATAGTCCGTTGAATTCTGATTATAATTCTGATCAATTGTGTGGGTTCTACTAAGCGTTCTACTGGCTTTATAGATGGTTTCGACATGCTTCCCACCCTTCCTTCCACCAAAGCCTTCTCTGAAATGGGAAACTAATGATAGTGTGCATGCTGCTGTTGATTCTGTGTTTTCATTTCATTTACAAATTGCTAAGTATTAAGAATTGAAAATCTTGAGATTTTCTATTTCATAACCTGTCTTACCTACACTGGGAAATAACTGAGCAACTGAAGGAGACCAACTGCGGCCCCTGCTGGCACCTGACACTCCTGCAAAGAGCAGAATCAACAGAGTGCAGGGGCACCAGAACATCATCACCCTGTGAAATTCTGTAACTGAAAAATAAAATAAAAATATAAGAACAAAAGGATACTGTAGCGAGAACATCAGCAGAGTGACCAAAGTATCACTGTAACTAGTAACAGTTAAGTCCATTCTACACCTTCAATTACAGCACTTAAAAGTCTTAAACCAATTTCCCATTTCATGAAGTACTTTGCAAGAAAGGATTTTTCAGCTTTGTAAAGCTCAGTCAGCAGACCAGTGCCAGAGCCAGAAACACTGCCCAGTGAAAATGCTTGCTTTATCTCCTTTAACATGGGTTGACACAGCATTTGAACTTGACTTTAGACAATGAGATTAGAATATCTTGGTGATTGCATGGATCAGTTTCAGAAAAGAATCTTGGCTGCATCACTTCTAACTTCCCAAATGTCATATTTTAAAAACTTGTACATATTTGAATTTATAAGAAGAAACAAACACACACCCAAGAGCTTTAGGAACAAAGCCAGTTCAGTCACAGAACATTCTGTACAGTGAGGAACATAAACACATACTGGCTTGCATGCTTAGATAGTCAGCTTAAGAAATAAGTCTTTGTACTACAAGTTTATGCAAAGAAAAAGGATCAAATATGTGATAAACAAACTGCCTGTGCTTCTATTAATCTATCTCTACATCAAAGGCTATTTTATCCTGTCTAGTCCTACTCTTACTACCACTGAAAATATGACTATTCTCCACCTTAATATTAACTAAAGATTTTGCATATGAAAGCCCATATTTATGTTTGGAGCAGATTCTCATATCAAAACCACAGAAAGAGTGGGGTTTGTTTGTTTTTCCCCAACTAGACAATGAAAACAGGCAAAATAAGTAAGACCACATCAGAACAAACCATCAGAACCAATACATCAGTGTTGGCAGAGCTTGCAGAAATTTAAAGACAATCAATTAAAGCATTACTTTTCATTTAACTACTGAAGCCACATTTAGGATGTATCAGTTGCAATGAAGCATAACCTGGCATCTGCCAATACCAACATCATTTTAGAGCAGTTATTTCTAATGTTACCAGTACATCAGAAATTAAGTGCTCTGTGCCTCTCTAAGCAGATCTTACTGAAACAAAAATAGAAGTTTTTACTGGACTTTCAAAGTTATTTCCATCAATCTAGATAAATCAAGGAAGTACTTACTAATTGTCATGGATTCTGGCACAGTGGCGGAAGGCAACATACTGCTTAAAGTATTCACTTGAGCTGGAGGACTGACTTCCACTCTAGTCATAAAAGTACAGTATAATCAATATATGAAAACAAAATCCTGAATTCAAAACTTAAGAAAAAAGCCTTCCAGAAACTAGAATTGTTATCCTATTCACCCATATTTAATGAGCTTAGGTTGAACTACCCTTTAATGTATCTCCTGTGAGTCTGACTTAAGAAGACACACAAAAAAATTCCAAATTACCAGGCCACAGAGATTATAGTTAAAAAGAAACATAAAAACCAATATAAAACCTATTTTCAAAACCAGGAGGCCAAGCCTGTGTATTATTTGACATGATTACATGACTTCTTCAAGATAATCAGGAAAGTTCAATATATGAAACTATGCAAAAAGGGAATTGCAGGGTTTTTGCATTTGTCTTTCCAAATATTTGCAAAAGCAAGTACCCTGATGAGTAGTTGGTTTTTCAGTATGGAGTGCATTGGGTAACAATAGTAAGTTGGCAGCTACAGAGTGAAGTTTCTTTTCTTTTAAGAAAAACATGTTTGGCACATACCTGTAAGGAAGATCAGATCTTCTTGGAAGCAGTTCTGCCGGATGAACAACATGTTCATGCCCCCCTCCATTCTCCAAGTTATCTAAAGTAGGATGCACAGGCATTAGCTTCCTTTGGTTTATGCTACTTAAAAAAATAAAATAAATCCATCAATCCAGAAGGAAGGTAGTTACATCTTTTAATAGAAACATTCTTCTTGCTAAAGCTTTTAAACATTTTTAATTCTTTCTTCAAAGTTGGCTTCTGCACATTCAACCCGAATGTCAGCAGGATTGTCAAGCCTCTTAGGAACACAGCCATCATAAAAAAAAAATCAGTATTGCACAATTCCTAAATTGTATTTTATATGTGCATTTTACACTAGCAGTGCTGCAAAGCTATGAGGAGACTTCTTACTGAAGTTACTTTCACAACCCCCCGGAGTTTAAGCACCACAAGATACCCGATGCTCACTACAAATCTGGTTGTGACTTAAGAGAAGAATTTGTGGTTAGTCCCCAGCACATGAAACCTTGCAAACACACCAGCGCTTTCTGTATTCCCAAGAGAGCCCCATGGCTTTTCTCTGGCTCCTTTTGTCTATGTACCAACCATCAGGAATCAGACAGATGAGATATTGTTTAAAAAGCATGAATAATGCGCATCTGTCCACAGATCCACAACTGCTGGCATCAAAACACACACATCACTGAGCCTGTCATCAAGGAAGTTCAGGTGGAAACAAACAAAAATCATATTTTATTGATGTTTTCTGCATCTCTCTATGTAAGGGCTACAAAGTTACAATAGGCCAATCCTAAAATCATTAATTAAAATAGCACAGATTTAAAAAGCAGGAATTATAGAAAAAAAGTTAATGGGAAATAGAGTTATGTCAGAAAGACTATGGAGGAGAAATTTATTTTTTAAGCTGTAGAGTTTACTGAAGCTCAGTTCCTAAAATATTCAATTTTTGTTCCAAGCAACTGAATTTTGACTGAGGCTTTCTCATTTCTAGTTACATGGAGATATGATATGCCCTGACACATCCCTGGAGCACTGCAACAGACTAATACTGAAAACACATATTAACATACAACACTATAGATTATGCTCTAATCTATTTCAAATACATATACATATATTATTTATCAATATTAAGACCTATAAACCAAAATACTGGGTTAAACTATGTATTTTACAAGAGCTCATTAAGCGCGTTTTAACAAAAATGGTGTCATGATAATAATGAGCTTGCCAGTTACTGGGCTGGACTGCCCTCAGAATAAGCTAATGCATGTTCCTTCCAACATCATTCATCCAGTACAAGTGCAACTTCCAAAGTCAAGCAAACAAGCGCCTAAGGCAGCTTTCCATCTCATCAAACCGTCAGTATGGCTGAGGAGAGGGTGCCCAGATCCGTGTGTATCCCTGTCCCTGCCTGGCTGGCACCTGGGTTGCACCACGGGCCACTTGGTGCAGCCCTCCCTGCACACTCCATCAGACCCTCACTGCTCCAGAGAGGGGAGATCAGACAGCAGGGGCTGTGCTGTGTTTCCTGGGACTGTTGAGCTTATGAAGTGATTCCTTTCACCAGCCCAGCATTGTATCACTCTGGCTGGCATGACAGATCACAAAGATAAAGAGGGACAGAAGGAGGACTGAAAATATCTGTACTGTGCCAAAAGGGATCTGAATGGGCCTGTTGAACATGTCCAATAGGCTGAGCATTGTATTCAAAACACTTCTGAGATGCAGCAAGATGAAACAAGGGGCTTTGGTATCCTCTTAGTCAGAGTAAGCCCCTGTTACAGTCATTGTGGTTCTCTTTGGTTATGTGTCTCCAGTGCTAAGTCTTGGCTAGCACTCCTGATTTTAGATTTCAGGTACAAACCCCCAGCTCAGGCTTCTGATGCCTCATGACATCTACTGAGAGCAACTGCGAGCTCCCCCTCCACACACCACCCCCCATAAACAGGAACATTTACTTCTATTCCAGATTTCAATCTGCGGATGTTCTCTGACAGTTTCTGTATTAGGAGAATACGATGCCACAAACTACTCAATGTTTTCTAAACCCATTCCTTCATAAATTGAAAAATGTGGCAGCACAAGAATAAATTTAAAATGTACTTTCTCTTTTTTTTTTGAACCACTGGCATTTCTTATGAGGTACATGTTTTAAAATACAGCAGAGGGCAGTACAGCATTATTTTATGATTCACATTTTTATCACTGAACTTACAGAACTGCATTACACTTTTTCACCGACTTTCAATCAACAATCCATTTAAACTCTTGGACATAAAATGTATATGAAAAAATATGAAATATTTTACAAATAAAACATTATTTAAATGCCACTGAAGTTTTTCAATGGTCACTGAAATGAGTATACCTCAAGTCCCATAAAAGCAATGTTTTATGAACAGCTAGAAAAATATTAACAGGGTGAAGGGGAGGGCTGGTAGAATTTTTTTGTTTGTGTTTGGTACCAATGCAGATACTGGAAAAGCACCAGATCTTCTTTTGCATTCCTTTGACCATTTTTATTGCTCGCTTCAAATGGCCCACATCATTCTTGAAGTGTAGTGCTCCCCACTGCAGCCGAGGCCACATCAAAGCCAATGGAGCCTAAATTTACAAATGACACTTTCATTTATGCCCAGCACTGCTAATTCACTATCAGCGTGTAACCTGCAGAAAACTGAGGATACTGGCAGATGAAATATTACATATGAGCTGGCAACTGGTGCTCACAGCTCAGAAAGCCAGTCTTAGAATAAATGATCTCTGAAGATTCCTTCCAACCCAAACCATTCTAGGATTCCCATATTCTTTTCTGAAGAAGTATTTCCTAGTCAATCATTCCTTATCCTGTATATAAACAGTTAACAGCTTCTATTGAACTGCCTCCAGCTGCTCTCCAATCTGTCAAGATTAATTTGAATTCAAGTTCTCAAACACACTTACAGTTTCTTCCAGCTTGGCAATATCTAGAAAATGAATATGGATACTTTCTATTCAACTATCCTAAACTTTAATAAAATACCATACAAGACCACTGCTTAATCCCAACAAAACTCGGTTTTGACATTGATAAATCCTCCTCAAGTAACTACTGAAATGGAGAACTCTGACTCAGAACTAGAATAAATTTTAATTGAACTATCTATCTCAGTTGTGCAATATCTCCTACATCTTTACAATCCCATTATTTCTTACCATTGTCCAATGTTAGAAATTCCATTATAAAGGTTGTTGGAATTCTGTGAATCAGAATACCTACCTGTTTGAGAGTAAGAGCCAACAGCACTGACAGGAAATAGAACATCTGAGTCATCATTCAGGACCTGCAGAGGAGTCCAGCTGCATATCTGAGAATTGCAACTGACTATTTCATGAGTCCTAGATTTAAAACAAACAAACAAAACAATCTATTTGTACAGTCAGTATTAATGTTCATAATGCTTATATTTCTTTCAGAGATACCACTGCAAGAAAAATCTTTACTTAAGTCTGCCTACCAATTTCTTGGTCAGCCATACATTAATTCATTAAAGATCAGACCTTCCAAAGAAGATGAGATAAGCAGAAATAAAGCAAGCATATTAATATCTAAAATTATTCTTTCTCAGTTTTGTCCTGCCTTGTTTAACTATCTACTCTGATGTAACAGGCTTACTCTGTTTAAAATACACACTTTTACTGTGAAGCCAAAATAAAATTGTTATCATGATGTACATAAGGATAAGGAAACATTAAGTAGGCCAGAACTATAGCTTGGCTATATCATGCAACAATTTTAACAACTGAGAACTTCAAGGAGAACAAGAAGCCTGAAATCTCAAAATTTTGGATTTCAGTGAAACTTTGAAGCAAAATACCAGCAACTGCAATGCCCCATATGGTTTAAACAATAAAAAGAAAAAAAAAAGGGGGAGGGAAAGAGGAAAAAAGGTGGAGGAGAAGGAATAGGGGGAAAAAAAAGAGAAAATCTATAGTTCAGTTTGACACATCAACTTGGAAGTACCCATGAGGGAAGGGAAGGGGTGGAAGGGAAACATGGAGAGTTTACCATTATCTCCTTCACCATTACTTACTTTTCAGAAGCTTCAGTTTCACCTTCTGTGCCTTTATTTCCTAATGTTTTTCCATAAAGCTCATCCTCATCTGCATCTTCATCATCAATGCTCTTCACATCCAGTTTCTGGTATTCATACTCTCCATTCATGAACACTGAATTGCTCTTCCACGAATGGTTACTTTCATTCCCATTCAAATTTTTTCCAAGAGTACTTTCAGATGAGGATAATGCAAGAAGTGAAGATCTGTCTACACTCTCCTCTGAACTTTCTCCTGTAATCAGAGTCTTTGTGCCATCCCCCAAATTTTGCTCATCTTCCTCTTCATCAAACGAGATAATATTAGTCACTCTCTTCTTCTTTTTTCGATCTTTTTTATATTTCAAATCTAGTAGCAATACAAAGTTTTACATAGTTTAGAAGAGAGAAACAATATAAGAAACCTGTTTTTTTTCTTAAAAGGGCTCGTGTACTAAATTATTCTAGTGAAGAAAAACACACTTAGATCTACATGGCATTCATTATCTTTCCAGACACGTGAGCTTTTTAATCTTTAATTACCAGCTTTATTTTACATGTCTTACATAATTCAGATTTTAGAAGATATTCTGGAGGTGCATTCATAACATGATTCAATTAAAACCAGTAAAAAAAGTTCAACAAACTCACAAAATTAAACTTAAAATAAAAAGTTAGCCTTCCTGTCACTTTCTCTTATGGAATACACCTAGTGTATATTGCAGAGCAGGTCTGCACAATAAAGAAAACAAGAGACACTTTCAGAGAGAAAAAACTAAAAAGAACAAACTCACAACATGAAGAAAATCCACAACCTGCAATCAAATAGTTTTGCCTATATTCTAAAAACTGAGCAGCAATTTCCAGAAAGAGAAATTAAACTTGCTCCCTCCCTCAGCTATTTAGCTCTTGGTCTAGAAATACACTGAAATCCTCTCTAATTACATCAGATGTATTCAGTGGCAGCACTTATTTTTACATTATAACCTATTCTCACTGAGTCTGATTTGCACATGAAGCTAAATGCAAAGTTGAAGCACTCTAATATCAAAAATTTACTCATCAAGACATCTCACATTGGGACTAAACTGTTTTGTTGAATTCAAGTCCAGCTGTTATATATCCACAGAACACACTAACATACTTTTAAGAGGATGTTAAAACCCATTCTGGTTGCAAATAGAATTCCAACAAAGAACACAGACTTTAATGAAAACATCTGACTTGCTCTAACATTCCACATATAACCGCATTTAAACAAAGTCAATTTTTTTTAAGTGACATTTTATTGTAACTTGTACATTTCATATTCTGTACACATGTACTGTACACATAATGCACATCATATTGTGCAGTCATATGCAGCACATGGTCAATTATGCTCTCATTTCATCTTGTAAGCCTATTCTATACTAAGTTATCCTGAGTCAAATATCACCTACAGTTTTATCTCATTTAAGTGCTAAACAACATACCACAAGTTTGTTTTAAAAAACGTGTTTTGAGAAAAAGTCTATTTTAAATGCCAACAAAAAACAGGTTTTATCTCAACTCCTATTCTGACCAGATAGCATTCAAATGTGCCTTTTTCTCTAAACAATTTAAAGCCTAAACTCAAACCTTGTTTCTTAACTGAAAAGCACATAAATCTTCCTGCTGCTTTGTACCTTTATAAAGCAAAATAAACTTCCGGAAACAAAGATAATAAAATATTCCTTTGTTATTTTAAAACTGAAAATATATAATGAAAATCACATTTTGCTTGACTGATTTCAAATTATAAGAGATTAAGTCTTTAGGTCTTTGTTAGTAACTACCATCATACAAGCTGGTTGCAACACTAAGACCTCTAAAGGTAAAAAGTATGAGTAAATTTTCATTGTGGCAATTATCTGCTTTGCATAGGAATTCAGACTGTAAACACAGGCACTACTTGAAGAAGATTAAAAGCTAAGATTTGTATCTGATATATAGCAACAGATATATGCCAGTGTATTTCTGACTGATAAAGTGCCAAAAGAAAACACATTAAAAATGAAAAATCATTACATCATGAACTCCAAAGCATAATTTTATAAGACATTGAAACGCAGGTCACGAGCAAAGCACTACCAGTAAGACAATTTAGCCTCCCTCTCTCTCCCTCTACAGTTATACACGAATGCTGAAATACACAGTTACCATCCAGTATTCACACCAAATATTTCTAATAAATTTCATACTTTTTAATTACACACTCAAGCAGTTTGTATGTGTAGTGCACTTATTTCTAAGATCTCTCTTCTATAATAGCGCATTAAAATTAAATTTAGAAGTTATTTGAACACACGTGAATATTTTCTAGGTTTCTGAATGACACTAACATTGCCCAAAAGCTTACCAGCATTGACATTCCTTGACAGAACAGGAAGTGGGTCAGAGTCTTGGTCAGGTTTTATGAGAATCGAGACAGCGGAGGATGCAGTGATCTCCCGCAGGAGGCTGCTAACACCCTGAGTGGATTCTTTCAATAATGAAGTTACATTTTGTGTAGATTCCTTTAACAAATCAGACACGGTGGGTGTGCATTTGCTCTGCCCATTTAAATCCTTATTATCAATGTTGATTGCAAAAAGAATGGAGTTGAGACCTTCAGATAAAAGAAAGGGGGAAGAAGAGACCAAGAATGTATCATATACTTCACACAAAACTTATGAACATAGAACCTAAGGATTAACGAAACTATGACGTGTAAAACATTTTTCTCACAAATTTCCCACTGTTCCCCATGCATGAATTCTTATTCTTTCATGTACCATTCATTCCTTTTAGATTATATTCAAGCTGATGCAATCAGTTCTGAATTAATCTTGATGGTTGTTCAGCTGCACGTTAAATAAGCAAAAAGTACTGTGAACTTATTTATTTATAACCTTTTATTTAAACCCATTTCACCACAATTTTAGTATTTGTTGGTTCTTATACTCTATTAGCAAAAATTCATGTGAACCTTGTCTTGCAGAACGAAGTATGTGACCATGCACCTGAGAAAAGGGTTATAGTAATACATCACTTCTGTAGTCAAACTCCAGAAAAGTAAATTATTTATCATCATTCCTTACTCTTACTCCCCTTACTTGTATTTACCTTAATCTGGATCTTACTGTAAAATTCTATCATTACTCTTTTCTAGTCAAGAAAAACCCATTTTGTTTTCCCTAAATTGCACTGGTTTTAAATCAGCCTTGACTGTTGAAGAGTTAAAAAATTTATGTGAAAGATTTTTGAATTGTAGAAAGACCAGATCCAGGATTTTAACAATCCGTCAATTCCTAGCATAAACTGGCATAATACCTTGACTCTTCATCCTGACTGTGCCTCTGACACACATTCTCCACATAAACAGTGTATTAGAGAAGTTCCTCACAACCAGAAACAGATGTAACCTCCCAAAACGCAAGCGTTTCCCAAGAACAATAATACTTTAGAGAAAGTCTTACCAGCTGCCATCGTAGGGATCATACTAGAACGTTCTTCATCCATCATAAAAGACCAGTCTTCATAGAAGACACTAGAATTTGAAAAGAAAAAAAAAGAATATCCAATCCTATAGTAAAATATAGTTCACTTCTGAAAGACAAAAAAACTGTGAAAAATAAGTAGGAGTACACCAATGGATTAAATTTTATGTCACAGTAACTCCCTTAAGTTCTGATACTGGTAATTGCTCAGACAGTTCTACAGAAGACATGCTGAAGAGTTGGGTTTTTTCTTTAGTTTTAGCTCTGCATTTTTTAGAGGGAAAAAAACCCACTCAGGACAAGGGGGTTCACACTGCATTAGCAGTTACAGCATCTTTCTACAACTATTGCTGTAGATGTTTTATCAGAGATTAGAATGCATGAACACGAACACAAAGATTCCCTTTATCTTGAGCAACCTGGTCTGCTGGAAGGTGTCCCTGCCCATGGCAGGAGGGTTGGACCACATGATCTTTAGGAGTCCCTTCTAACTCAAACCATTCTAATATTCCATGATGTTGTGACCTGTTTCAATATCCAAACCCACACTTATTACCCTAAATAGTTAGAGAGAACTAACAATCCAGATGTAAGGAAAAAAAAACCTCTTAACATTAATCTCACTGTAAACACAACATTTATTTGTTTTAAACCTTGTTCTTTTTAGTAGCAGAATGCTGTACTTTTACTATCAGTATTCAGTTAACTAAACAAAAAAACAGATAGCAAGAAAACCCTTAATCTATATATTAAACAATTTTGACAAATTCATTTAAAACTTTTCAAAACAGGTAAGAATTGGGGATGTAAACTGATTCTGTAAATCCCATTTGAATTTGGATAACATTTAAGTGTGAGATATTCTGGAATAGACCTTTCTAGAAATAGCATTACAAAGCAGTGTGCTGATAGCCCTGATACTGTGCAAGTATTGCTACAAGTATGAGAGTAATTAGTGACATAGCAATCCAAGTCACTAATTTCCTCACAATGATTTTCAGATTTTTTCTTTTATTGTTTCATTTGTCTTTATTTGATTTCATAACAAAATCTGTTTTGCAAGAAAGCTACAGAAGACTGGAACAAACTAGAAATTAAAAGGAGGTACTAATGAACTCAGTTCTGGCAATAATCTTATTCAGTATATCCACTGATCAATGCAAATGGATAAACTGCCTTTCTGCTGAACCCACTGGACTCAATCAAGCAGTTTGAACCAGCTCAACAGTTATAGATAAAAAAAGGAATACATCTCAAATTTTGAAAAAGATAAGCAGTTGAAGACATATGAGGAAAAAGGCAGGACTCAGTTTATGAATTTAAGTGCATTTTGGACCTTTAAAGTACTTTAGGATTTCACAATGCACAGTAAGTTATTCTCAGCAATTGTAACAGAAGATTCACAAACTGCACTGTTGGAGCTTTGCAATTACAGGATGAGCATCTCCAAAAGGCAACAAGCAATTACCACTGATTAATTGATCAGACAAGGCTGCAACTGTGTACTATTTTAATGGAATCAGAGGGACACCTCAAAGCACCATGTCAAGGTTGCAGTGAGGAAAACTGTTGGAAGAACAGGGAAGGGAGTTAGGAAAGAGGATGGAAATGAAGATGTGGAGGGAAGCATATATTCTCATGTACTAGAATGAAGCCACTTTCAGATAACATGTTGATATAGGCACAAAGCACTATCTTGATGGCTGCCACACGTTTTAAAAAGTAGACTAAACAACTTGACTATCACAGCAATAGGGGGTATGCACAGCTGTGGCTTTTGGTTGGCTGACTGGGGTTTCAGCCAGTACTTCATTTGTCAATACACTTCCTGCATGACAAAGGTATCAGAGAGAGTACCTGAGTCGATTCTTATCAGCAAGCAGCATATGAACATATCTTTCCAGTGAATGTTCATTTAATGCACAGCGCAGCCAAGCGCGGCCTCTGCCAATGTCTGTGGTGATGGCCCTCAGAGAGTAGAAGCGCTGCAGCTCGTGTCTGTTCAGAACTTCTTTCACATAGTACCAAAACACTGGCTCTGGAATACAGTATATAATAATAATAACAATAATAATAACAACCACCCCACCAAGAAAACCACTAAGCTCATACTTGAATGCATTTACATGTAAATTTACAAAACAAACAGGGAACAATATAACTTTGAACAAAGGTGAATCATTTACCATCTTCGTGCAACCCTCCAGTTAAATAGGTTATTTATTTCTACAGAACTCAGGCTATTTGAGCAGTTAAGACTTTTCACTTCATTGAAGAAGCCAAACACACAAATCAGAAGATTCAATCTTACACTTTACATAGAACTCACATTTAAAAGCACATTTAAGCTATTATTTCATCCACAGGACACGTTCATGCATTTAACTGGGAATATACTATGTAAAGGAAAAAATCTATCGTACTCCTGACTGTGAAATGCTAGAAGGTAGGTCCAAAGGAACAGGTATGTGCAGACAAGGACAAACTAATGTAACTTTAGAAAATAAAAGTGTTGCATTTCAAAAGCAACAATATCTCTTCCCACTAAAACACTTTCCTTGCCCTGTTCCCAAATATTGATAAAAAAGTTTTTTGCAGTTGCCTCCAATTTCTCACTTGGAGATAACAAAAATCTACACCAGTAATTGTAAATGTACAGTAAAACACACAGTATTTTATGCATTCCCATTTCTAACTAAGAACATACTCTAAGGACATATTTATTATAATTTACCTCTTATCATTTTCTCAGGGTAAAAAGAACAACAAAAAAATCAGACAGTTCATCAGTAAGACTTAAATCCTTACTACATGATATAGTTTGGCAATCACTGAGTACAGCTATGAAGTAACTATAAGCTTCTAATAACAACCACTGTTGAATAATTTTATTTTTCAATAGACAAAGGCTGAGCATATAGTCTAAAGAGCACTATTCCACTGTGCTAAAAAAAAAAGGTGACACCTGTGATTATGTCAGACAGAGTAAAATATAAATCATACCACAATCATGTGCCTGAAAGTGATATAAATATAGAAGTACTGTGCAACTGCTTTCAGGGAAAAGAAAAAAACCCAAAACATACCAAAACAACACTGTACTTCGTAAAGATAAATGCAGGGAAACCTGTATTTCCTTTAAAAAAAAAGTCATCATACAGAATTCTATTTGCTGCAAAGCAGCCACGATTTTGTTCTTGACCTTCCACATGCTGCTTAAGCTTCTTCATGAGTAAAAATGATGTTTTCTTCCTTCTTCCATTCCCCACCCATAGATGATTTTCCTAACTTTCTCCTCTTCCTCCACATCATCACTGACAAGCCCCCAGGTAAGACACACACACACAGGGACACTTGGCTAAATTGTTACTAAGTTCCCAAGTCTCAGAGATGCACCTTTGTACATCTGACCTGCAAATCACAGGATCAAAAATTTCATACACCCTCAACCTTATGAGAGAGAAATCATAAGAATTATATGAAATGTCTTCAAATTTAAAGACACATTATTTGCATAAGTCAGAGAGAGCAAAACAGGGGAGAACATTCTCTGCACCAAAGTGTAAGACTCTCAAATGCAGGCTGGGGGGATAAACAGCAGATAACCAAACCACTGCCTACTACAGAGATGGAAATCACCCAGAGTCTCAAAGAAACCACAGAGGATTCAATCTCCAATTACAAACACACACAAGGGAGAAAAAAACATAATGAAGAGCTGAAAAATCTGCAGAGATGGTGTACGCAGCTGAATTTCTGTCACTTGTTCATTTAGCATCAAAGTGTTGAGTCTTGTCCATTACTAAATAAAAAAGGCAAACATGGAGAACTCATCAACTTCTCCAAGAGCGTGGCTACTTTAGCTCCCCAAAAAAGCTGAGTCTGGAGTCTCCAACCCCTTAGCAGGAAGGTCAACACACAAAACTCAACATTTCACTGTATTCATTGCTGAAGCCATTTAAGAACATCTTTGTATCAAAATACACATTCTGTGTTACTGTAAGATCCACTCCATGCAATTATCTGGTGTCACTGGGAAGTTATGGCTGCAGATCAAAATGTATTAACAATTCTAGCACCACTGAATATATTTTTTTAAAAAACCCAAACAAATCACCAAACCAAAACCCAAAACTCCACTATCTGGTGTTACAAGTGTATCATGTTACACTTGACAGAGCTTCAAAAGCCAAAGAGAAACTCTTTACATTATGTGTACCCTGCTTAAGAAATAAAATACTGTATATCAAACTTCACAACAAAACTGATCAATACCTTCATTTAGTTTTGATTTTAAAAAAACAAGAGAAATATCACAGTGAAGAGAAAAATAAAGGAATCTTTTCTTTAATTGTGGAGAAAGTAATTAAATCAACCCAACCAATACCAGCAATGTAAGTTTTCTTTCTAAAATTATATCAATACCTAAAAGTTAAATATATCTGACCCATACAGAATATGGCAGTTAAAGAACCGGGTAAGACAAGGGTAAGAATGAAAATGTTGTTGCAAAAACTTAACAGCACAATTACACAACATTTATCCCTGCCAGAATTCACAACAAAATGCCACCATACATGATGCAACTGCAGGAAGTGCAGATTTCCTAACACCAACATTTCCAGAGAAACTTGGAATGAAAGTTAAACTGAATTAAGAAGCAATAGTCATTTTCACTGCTCCTTCTACAATACACTGCCAAGTGTAAATTATCCTACCAACAATCTGCAGTTTGGTGCAATGCTTAAAACTTCTATATCACTTGATTGAACATATTGACTAAGTAAAACAGGACAGATACAATTAGCAACTTACCTGTTTCAGTTTTGCTGGAGAAACCTGCTGCCTGTTTGATTGCTGCTGCTGTCAGTGCTAATCCTCGGCTCCTCCTCAGGCCGTGCTGGAACACGGCTTCAAACTGAGCACACAAACAGGTCACTCTGCAACAGAATTTTTAATGAAATCATGGGAAAACATCAATCAACAATGTTTCCATACAGCAAGTTTATTCCAGATCTCTGAATAGGAAATGTAAAGTGAACCATTCTCTTATAAGCAGCAAAAGATCCCTCCTATGCACTAATCTCATTATTTGCAAGCAGTATAATCTACTTATACCCACAGCCTCATCATGATGATTGAAAACTGAGGAACAAATTACATTCAGAAGAATTGGCAATCAATTTCAGAAATCATCCTCACCTGCTAGAGGGGCTGTGAGTCATGTTATTTCAGCTTCAGATCACCTATGTTTCATGTAATGTAAATTTTTGAGCATGTCAAGTATTTTATGCCATATGTTTTATATCATTATGATATATAATCTAAGCATTTTAATCTTTTACCTGCTATCAGAGTCTGAAGCAATTTCTTTTCTTCCTCCAAATCGTATTTGACACTGCAATAAACAGATTTGAAGAAATTTGAAGGAATTTTCATTACAATAAACAAATTCAATTTTCTGAACTATTTCCATATAAGAAACAAAGTCAAAACAAAAAAGGAAGCAGCACAAAATAAAGCATTGGCAAATACAGCAACCTGCAGCTAAAAAAAGCTCTAGAGCATCATGTTACACTAATGGGTTACTCTTGCAGTTCAAATATATCCTTGCTAGCCAGAGCAACACACCTGCAGGTCCTTCAGTAAATTGAAAATTGAGTGGAAATTACTACTTTTGAGTTTTAAATGTACACCCACAAAACCAAACATTGCTCCTATCTAGCTTCTTCAGCTACAATTACGAAGAACGACTCTATAAAATGTATGATTGGGTTACTTCTGAGGCATTCTTAGCTCTCCTACATTGAATCCAGTCTATGAAATTGTACTTGCTAAACTCCACGTTGATGCAAAATACAGACATGTGTATATATATATATGTAAAAATCATATCTTTACATGTATTTTAACCATTAACTAAAAACCCAGTGCAAAGAAAAGAACCTGCTACACTAAAATGTTAACCAAGTTAGACTTTGCAGTACACTGCAATTTAGTTCCGTCATATCAGTATTACAAGCACATCTATTCCTAATATATATTCTATAGTATTACATATATTTAAAATATATATATTACAAATACAGTCTGTCAAGAACAAGAATTTTAAATAAATACTGCATAGTAGCTGCTTGCTAGCAGACAAAAAACTCAGTCGTACTATGTGAAAGTCAAGATTTCTTCATCTCCTTTTCTTCTTTTTTCTTCTCTTTGTTAAAGAGGAGGAAAAAAAGCAAAGACAGTCTCTGCTAGTCCTGACAACTCTAAGTCACTGCAGAAATGTTTGCTGGATTTCTCACCTGTTTAACTGCATCCAGTAGTCGCTCTAGAAGAAACTGTCTTTTGGTGTCATTGTTCTGTGAACCTGAGATTCAACAAAATCATATCATTTTAAAACAAATAGTTTTTTAAAATACACACAAACATCTTTCTTTTGGGCCCTGAAAACTTTCTTCCCATGCCAATTATTCCACTAAATTAACTATTTTCTCTAAGTAAAACCATGCAGTATAAACAATGCTTTGAGGTTTCAAGTAGCCTTTCTCTAATACACAGCCACACTATGTCAAATATCATCTAGATTCTTATTTTAGTAATATTTTGGTTTCCTGATACAAGATATATTGCAGTAGTACCAAATACAGCATAATTGTTCAAACTGCTGCACAGCTTTCCCCAAGCTTCTTAGCACAACAGTACAGCATCACAGCAGTAGAAAGGAATGGAAAACGAGAAAGAGACAGCAGGAGCATCTTCTTACTGCCAAACCTTACTGCAGAAAAAGAGTTTTAAGTCAGGTGAACAGAGAGCAACTGTTACAATAAATCCCTCAAAGTTTAACTACCAGCATAGTTCCTCCAGATTAAAACCTATAAAATCTAGTTTGTTCCTATATAAGCAACTGTGCAATACAACCTTTAACTTCTCAACTATTTCAACAATAGCAGAATACTTTCCTTGTATTATAGAATATCCTTTATAAACCCCCATGAATACAGGTAAAATTTATTCTTTTATATAACCTACAATACCCCTAGAATTTCTTTATTCTTAAAGAGCTTAAGTTCAAAATATCCATCAGAAACCTCCGTGACCTCTCTGGAATTAGAGTCATTCTATTCTTTCTTTCTCAAAGAACATACAATCAATGTACATATGGACTGAAAGTCAATTATCCAAACTCTGCATGAGCAAATTCCTCCAGACACTGAAAATCAAACACCAGACAATAAGCCCTCTAGTAAAGAGAGATGACATCAAAGATTTGTGTCTCTTCCTCTTGCTATCTGACACTGTGAGGTCCAAATCCCAGAATTTCCTATCTTCATAATCCCATTCAAAACAGTTTGCTTCTAAACCAGCAGGACAGCACAGAATTAGTCCTGTTGAAATGATTCTGCCTTTGTTTAAATATAATATATAAATATATGTTATATTACTATAATGTATGATATATACATTCATATTCATCTATAAATATAGTAGTATTATTCACAGTCCATCTAGATTTACATATTGCTTAAATATGGGGTTAGGGGGAAGAAAACCCTACAGTGCACCAGAATAAAGAAAATAACAGAAAAAACACGCAAACATAGCTGCTAGCTAAACTTCACAATCCTTATTCTGCTGATTACTGTGCATTTTCAGTAAGTTGTGCTTCCGATTTTGAACTCTGACTCAAACTGTGCAGACATGTGATGTGTGAGGTCTGGCTCTGTTAGCCAAGCACTCCTGTGTACACAAACAATGTTCAGTGCTAGTACAGGACTCTAGAAACAAATCCCATACCAAAAGGATTCTAACTTCGTAACAACCATGCCACTTATGCCAGTGTGAAGATAAGGCTGAATTCATATAATCCCTACCATTCCACTTTGTGCTCCTTCAGAGACTGTCATTTATTGAATTATATTCAATGTTCTTACCATGCATACATTGCCAAAATGGAGATGCAAACATGCCTATGTATCTATATGCCTTATAATAACTGTAAAATAAGGAAAACAATCCCAACTTTTAGTGCAACCCCTCATGTGCAATAACACTGAATATACACAACTCTGCAGATTTTCTCTATTGTTTCAAAAATCATTACTTTTACAGCCTTATACTATCCACACACCTGCAAGAACAGGCATAACACAACCTTTCTCTTTATATCATTAGTTTGAGACAACACCAGAACAAATATATGTAATCAATAATGTATGTGTCAATATATATGTAATCATGACCTGAGAAGCATCTACCAATCAAATCAAAATATTAGTAGGTGGGCTAGGTTTGTCTTCCAAATGCAATACATGCTAGCTTCTACATTTCCTCTTCGGACTCTTTTTATCTATTTGGGAACACAGAAATGCTTTGCAACTAGATTTCAAACCGTGATCAATATAAAAAATGCATAAATACAGAAAACCTATAGATGTTCACTACACTAATTAATGTTCAAAAAGACCAAAGAGCCTCTATTTACATTTAAATATGTATTTTCTCTTTATTTTACTTGTAGATTTGCACTACTAGCAATCATAACTGCATGTAATTACAACCAATAATTTCACAAGCAGTTCAGATCACCCTCACCATTAACAGGGCTATAAGGCCAATCAATATCTCTACTGAAGGCTGGGTGAGGATTCTCTTCAATGCACATCTTAAAGTCTTCTACTGCTGTTGCTTAACAGAGATTTTACAGGTAGAAGAAAAATAATATTCACAAATTCTAGCATTTTTTTTTAAACTAGAAGATTAAGTTGTGTGCTTTTTTCAAGCAGAGGGTATGTTTTTCTTTGTAATAAGACTAGAAAATGTAGTACTATTTAGTAATGGTTTTGTTTCAGGTAGGTGGAAGGTTAAAAAAAATCTCTACTAACTCCATCTAAGATTTTGTTATTTTACATCTTCATTTTCTAAACTAAGTCTTTAGAAAAAAAAAAAAAAGCATGTTTTCAGACAAGAGCACCAATTAAATGTGATCAACTCCAGCTGATTTAAAGACTAACAGTGTATTACAAACTGGCCAAAATACCCAATAAAAACTGCAGCAACACACATACAAATACAAAACACAGAATGCATAAAAACAGCATTGCTCAGAAAAAGGCTGTATTTAGACTATTTTGATAAAAAAGGAAGTTCATACATGACTCTAAAAATAATTGTGAAAACATAAGTATAAGGTTGCAAAAACTCAGAAACTTAAAGAGACTCCTCCCATCAACATCTACTCACTCAGAAAGGGTTTAAAATAGGCTCAGGTACTGCACCTGCCTCTGTGACTCTCCACATTTTCTGTTGTTCAAGGTCATGCTTTCCTATTTCTAAAACAACTTCTCTCCGTACCCTGACACAAACATCCACACAGCATCTCCACAGCAGCAGCAAACTGATGTGCAAGTAAAGGAAAGCAGGATTTTCATTCAGTTCTCTCTAGATAAAGCTTTCTTCAGCACCCCATGCAGCATATAAGTAAAAAATAAATAGCAGGTTGCTATTATATAACTTGCATTTATGTCTTACATGTAAAATTTTAGGCTGAAATCCCTTTTGCTTACTCTAATACAGGTTCTGAGGGTGCAAGTTTACGATAAACCAAACATGGACCTAATTTGGATGCTACCTTATACTACATTGTCGTGATTCTACTGCCTCATCCTCAATTAGTTGCATTTTTAAGTTTTTTGAAACTGTCATTAAACAAATGTGCACACCCCTAATTCCTGAGAAGCACATAAATCTAGTTTCCTCGTATTACTTCCCTTTAAAGTTTAGCTTATTCAGCACTGTACAATAAAATATGAGCATGTGATTAGTAAGTAGCACTAGTAATATTAAAGTAATGCTTAAATCAACAGGAAGTTACCTTCATAGCCGCTAGAAATACACTGTAGCTAAAGAAAATAAACATTAATCATAATTATAGCCATTAGGAAAAGAGGTTCTTCTATCCATATTCTAGCAACAGCTCTTTTACATATAAGGGCTAAACCTGTACATAGAAATAAGTGCAGACAGTGCTGTTACAGGCACTGAAAGAAGGATATGGTTAAAACTGATGAGATGTTAACATCAGCCATCTCCTTTATCTGAAAAAAGCATGGTAATGATAGATATTTCTCTATCCTGATTTGTTTGACTTATATTATTCTAGAAAAGTACTGTACAGTATTGCATAACAGTAATGTTTGGCAAAGTGCAACATAGTGGGTTTTTTCTGTTATCTTGCTGTCTAATCAAAATTGTTGGAAAAACCATATAATTCTTGGCAAGGGCTACATGAGTGGTTACCATGCAATTGAACTACCAGTGTTAATGTCACCTTAGGTATTATTCTAAGTAATTAAAAGTTTTCTCTCCTCATAAACATGTATCTCTTCGTTGTCTCAAAAAAAAAAGAGTAAAGGTAATAAAAATAACTACAAGATGAAGCTCTAGGCCACATGAGTTGTCACCTTGCCTTTTGAGTCACAGAATCCAAATAGAGTTCTCAAGGATTAGTCTCCTAGGAAGGTTTAGGCTCTAATTTGCATAAATTTGCACAATGCTAGTCCCAGTCTGAATTCATCATTGAGGGGCTGAGGTTTTCCATATGAAAATGACTCTTACAAACTTCATAATTAGGATGTAGCCTATGTTGCATCAAGATCTGAAATACCTGACAAACTTTCTTTTCCCATGGTTTGAAAGATCTTACTGTTACTTGCATTTTTCACAACAGGTTTTCCCACAATAATCTTTTTTTTGCCTTATCGCTTCCATAAAAATCTTCTGTTTTCTTCTTACCACAAAGGTGAGAACAAAACAGAGAAAAATACAAGTGAAGTGGTTTTATTCTTCATTTCACTTTCAGAAATTACTGTTATCCATACAACATGTAGCATTTAGTTACTCCAGTTAACTCTTCCATTTTTTCTTACTGCCTTTGGCAACAAATCTCACCATGTATTAAACCAGGGTGGGAGATCAACACACAATCTAATTCTCAGGTGCAGAGTGTTGTCTGCAACTTCCATTACTGAAGTTGTACAAAGAAATCCATCAAAGTATTTACTAAAGCACATCCCTTCTTCAGAAGCCCCAAACAAACCCTTGCCCATGTGTTTTAATACATATTAAGTAAGTACCACTTATTCTTTACATCTACAAGAAAAGTCTTCGTCCATCCTAATAAATAACTCTCCATGCTGGCCCGTTCAAGTGGCTGTGCTTCCTCCACTCCTGTAGTTTATGGGTCACAAGTCTCATGCAAAACTTCAAGAAATCCCTTGACAAACACCTGAAAACGCTCATGATTTAGCAGACATTTACCCTCAGGGTGCAGCACACCCCCTGCACCACTTCCCTGTAACACGGAGGACAGAAATCACCACATCCAAACACACATCCTCACCGGGACTGAGTGAGAAACACAGCAACAGGGACCCCACTAGTCACGGCTCTCACCTCTCCCTCCGAGTACATGCTCCTGCGTTCACATTTTAAATTTTTTTTACTCTTATTTTCTCCTGGTCATTTATTTTCCTAGGAATATTTACTGTGATTTGGCACAGCTGAGGCAACACAGATGCCCGAGCCCAGCATCACTTGTGCTGTGAGCCGGTGCCACGCTCAAGGGCAGGAATCAGGATTTAAAACGGGGTAAAACAGCACTGCGGGGGGACTTGGGAAGCCGGAAAGAGGAACGGGGTGCAGTGATGAGAGAGCGACATGTTCCATGCCTCAGCACGGCACAGCCCCGAGCAGCACCGGGGACGAGCTGGAGGGGGAACGAAGGCAGGGCCACTCCCGACCGGGGACCCCCGGGCACGCTCTGCCCGCGCCAGCCCCGACAGCGCCCGGCGGGCCCGGGGCGGAGGGGCCCGGCCCGCCCGCACTCACCGCTCATGGTGCCCGCGGGGCTCCGTCCGCCGGAGCCGCCGCTCTCCCGCACAGCCACGGCCGGGCCGGCAGCGACCGCCCGCCCCGGAACCCGCCCGGCGCCCCGGAAGGTAAACACGGCCCGGGGAGCGCTGGGGAGCGCGGCCGAGCTCAGGGGGCCCTCAGCGCGTCCCGGCTGGAGGCTCCTCACCGCGCCCCAGCCCGAGGGCTCCTGACCGCGCCCCCAGCCCCGGAGCCGTTCGGCCCCAGAGCTGCCGCGGCCCCAGAGCTGCCGCAGCCCGTGCGCGCCCGGAGCCCCGCGGCTGCCCGGGCAGAGACATCCTGAGGGGCAATGCCGGGACACCGAGCACAGGAAGGGTGAGAAAAGTGGAGATAAAGTGTCCTTTGCTGTCGCATGTGCTGTGCAAGGTGAAAGCCCGGAAACGGTCATTAAAAACAACAACAAAAAGTACAGAAATTGTAGAGCCTCTAATAATTTTTTTAAGTGATTATAATTATAAATTTAATAGGTCTCCAGGCCAGATCTATGCAGCTAACTCCCAAATGGCTCCAAATTTTGTGTCAGCTTCCTAAAGATGCTGTTACGATGATCGTTTGTAGATTTTGTGCAATAAAATATTTTAACTCACCATTCGTGCAAGAACCTGAAGTAGAAAGTTAGGTACTAATAATGAAGATTGTTGTTGCTTCTGTTGTTGCAGTTTTCCAGGAATAAAGCTGGCCTAATACTAGGAAAGTAACATCAACATTTGGAAAGCAAGGTGACAGAACTATATTCCTAATTTTAGGCCACACAGTAGTCTAGTATGACTGTCATCACCAATCCTTGTAAATATGACAAGGGTAAGTAAAAAAACCAGTAAAAGAGAAATAAATCTTTATAGAATACAGTCTGAAAACACTTAGCATGGCAAGGAAAGCCTGTACCACCAGGAAATACTTGGGGATTGCAGTGAAGTCCAGGACCCTTGTGGTCCCTTCCAACTCAGGATATTCTGTGATTCTGTATTGTGGTGCTCCACAGCACCACAGTCTCCCTTAGGGTGACCCAGCCATACCTTCTGAACCCTGGGGCTTCCATTCCCTACAAGGTATCCATCATTAGAACATTCCTATTTCAAGTGTGGAGATTATTCTTTTCAAGACTGGGGAGGTACTGTGGGTCTTCATTTCTGTCTCTTGGAACAGTCTTTGTGTACCATCAAGTAATTTTTGTCACAAGATCTAAGTCTACCATAAAAGTATATATTTGCAAACTTGTTTATTGGTAGGTTTATATATATCTGGTGTAAGCAGATACAATCTCTAAAGGCAGAAAAGGCTGTCCTATGTAGGGACTTTCAGAAATTAAAAATTCCAATAACTGGTATAGTACCTGAGAATAATGTAGAAATACTTGACTAACAAAATACTAGAATTAGAAATAATATGACAATATTGATGAAAGCACAATGGAAGGATGTACTGCCTTCTCCACTGACTGAAAGTATTGAGGTTAATAGCTATACTGGAATAACTCATTTATTATTACACAGTAAAAATATACTTCTCTCACAGTCATCCAACACCCAGAACATAGTTGCAATAATCAAAAGATTTTGTGGTAACTAGAACAGTAGCTCGTTCTTCAGTAGCTGGTAATGGAAATGAAGCTTCACAGCCAGTCTGAGGTTTTACCAAGCCACAGTCACTGCAAGTGCATTCTTCCACTGAATACATTAATGTTTCACTTTGAAGTGTGTGTGTAATTTCTTCTGTATTCACACTGCTTTCAATATTAGCCTTGAGAATATTGTTCATCTCCACAGAGGAGTCTGTAAATATACAGAAGTTAATTTAGTACATACACCATGCTATACCAAACAAACAGGTATTAAACATCCAAATTTCATTATGTTCCAACTATGTTCTAACTTTAGGGAAAGTTTTAAGATATAGTGAAAGTTTTCAGACCTAGTTATACATGATAATCTTTTGGTCCATGACAATACAACCCCTATATTTCAGAATGAGCATTGAAGTAAATCAAACACATATTTTCTAATCACTTATTATTTATTGTCTGAACACTCACAAATCTAGTATTTGTAAAATGAAAAAATTATTTTTTTCACCTTCTCAAAATAAACCACGTATGCTTCTCACAGTATACAATATTAAATAAAATTATTTAAAATCTTCTAAGATTAAAAGCTAATATTGAATGTGTAGCCTCCATCAGGGTAGAATTCCTTTTGTATTCAATGAGAGTGAAACTCTTACAAAGATTTTGCTTTTGCAGGTTTATAAATGATTGCTCAAATAGCAGCAAGTAAGCCAGGTATGAATATACAACAACACAATCGTGACAGGATCCAGAACCAACAGAGATTGCTGCTTTTGCACGTCACCATCTGGATATCTTATTCCCTAATAAATTTGATAACTTCATGGAGACTATTTGAGGAATACAAAATAATCCAACAAAGACAGTAATCAGAATCTGGAATATAAATGATAAGCAAAATTTGTACATGGTAAGAGTAGTTAAAATGTACAATGATCTAAAATTATTTGATAAAGAATCTTACTTATTCACCTGTGTTTTTCAGTTTTTCTTTTAGTTGCTTTAGGTGCTTCCATTTAAACAAGACCATTAAGGTGAACAGAGTGAGTATTAGAATTACTCCTAAGCCCAAACAAATCCAAAGAATTCCACTTGAATCAGTACCTCAGGAAATAAAAGAGATGCATTAAATTCATCATAAACAATAACTAATGTACAGTAAACATATCCAACACATAAAACTTCTATGTAAAATACAACACAAAAATCCTCAGCATACCCACAACAGGACTGCAGAAATATACTTACTCTTCTCACAGTAATTTTCACATGAGGGTGGTGGTGTACTGGAACATCGAAGGTGACAAGGCTTACAAGAGAGCAGCAAATTATCAAAGTATTCATTTTTGAGGCACTGGGCCATCAGGGTCAGTAATTATGGAACTACAAAGCCACAGAAATTGTAAAAGAGTGAGGATCATCTACAAAGGACTTCTCAGTTCTCAGTTTGAGCACCTCTAAGAACAACTAGCAGCAAGAATGGACTTCCATCACAGCCCTACTACATAGCATCATGTTACAGAAAAAGGATTTAACTCTGAAGTCCACAAGGAATTACTGCTCCTTTTTTGGCAATTCACAATTGTAGAAAAACTGAGCAGCTGCACTACCATAATTTTCAATGTAAATTTTGTCTGAAACAGAAACTGGTTATTTATAGAAGACATTTCTGGAGCAGGTGCTGAATACTACAAACTGCAGAAAAGAAAGATCTTCAAACAGGAGTTCATAATAATTTTTCTTGTCTCTAAAACTTCGTGGGGTTTTTTCATTGTGATGGGCTGCAGTAATTATGTTTTCTTGTAATAAGCAAAATATGCAATCCTTATTTTTTGTCCCCATCCAAAGAACATAAGATGAAAAAAAAAGAGGCAGGACACAGAGCAATAGGAAGATATGACCAGTTCAGTTTTTAGGTTTGCCACTGACTCAGCTTCAGACAACTTCTATCATACCTGTTTCCCTGAATGAACAATAGTATTTAGAACACGTAGCTGATGAAAGAATTACTTCTTCTAAATGAATGGGTTTCTGATTTTAAATGAGATACTGTTAAATTACCAGTTCAACAATTACTTCATAATTGTGCTGTATAAAATACTTCTAAGACCTTCAATTATAAAGGAACAACAAAATCTAGAGATTCAAACACTGAGATATTGCTGCTCAATTCCAAATTAGTCTCATTTATCTAGTCTGTTAGGTTTTGGTTGGCTTTTTTGCTTGGTTCATTTTTGGGGTTTTAGCTATTTTTTTTTGCTTATAACCATAGTTATATAAGAAATGTAATAAGATTACATTATAATTGTGAAATAAGAGTGGTATTAATATTTTACAATTTTTATTCAAAATATTATCTGCATTTTTCCCTTATCTTTCCATAATACAGAACTGTCACTGTGCTAAAACTGCAGCATGGAAAAAGAGGCTTATAGGACAACTCCTTCCCAGCCAGGTAGTTATATCCTCAGTGAATATAACATTTCTGCAAATGTATTTGGTCTTCTCACAGGAAAAAGAAAAAGCTTTGACAACAGGCAATGAAAATAGTTTACACAGCTAGCTTGTATCTTGCTGTTTTAATCTAATACTTGCTTTAAATACAAAGTTAACCAGTAATTTCTAGCAAGTACCAATAACTTCCTCTATCCAGTATCACTTGCACAGACAGATCAGAATTACAGGATCTCTCTGTCATATTTAACTGCCTTTTTGACTACAGAAAGATAAAAGAAAAACATTGTATAAGGAATTGTAATTTCATACCACATTGGTATCTCTGAGACTTGTTTTTCCACAAAATGCACCGTGTGGGAATACACAAACTGTTTTTAGTGGAGCAGTCCAACAAACCTGTATTCTAGTCTCTAGCAGATGGAAATGCTTATTGTGGCTTCTGCACTTGTTTCTAAGGGCCAGGTCACAACTGAAGGCTTTCTATCACAGGTATTTCTCCCTGTTCAAGATTAGTGGATAAATAGGAATTGATGAAATCTGATTTAGGCATGACAAAAGAAAGTAAGGATTCAGACTGTAGCTGATGCTGAAACTTTCACTAGGAAGTCAATGCTGGTGCTGAACCATAAAACTGGTTCTGACTTGCTTCATACATTCACACTCTGGGGGAGGAAACCTCGATTATGGCTGGGATATCATTGGTGTTTCTGATAAAGCACCACTTGGTACCTTATGCACAGAGTAATTTGAGTTTTTGCCTTTAAGCTGCTGATTAACCTTTTTAATCACGGAGAGGACAGTCACATTCTCAGCAACAGAATGATCTCAAGAAGGCAGACACTCATGAAAGTATCTTCATGGTATCCACAGGTACAGTAAGTGAATTTCAGGACAGACAAGCTTGGTCCAATACATTAAGCTTCAGGACAGACAAGCTTGGTCCAATACATTAAGCTTTTATCAATATAATTCCATTGACTTCAGTGAAAGATCCCAGCCTGTGCTGCACTCCTGAATTATGTTTTCAGGAGTGCAAGAGCTTACATTTGTCTCTGTTGGACTTCGTTATGCACTCCTGCTCTCCTTGTTACTGTGATGTATCCTACAACAGATACCTACTTGATATGATATTGGTACTATGCATTAAAACTGTAAAGGGGCTTAATAAGAGAAATGTTGATCTAAAAACAAGGAAATAAATAATAAAATATGCCTACAGTGAGTGTAGACACTGCTTATAACATTTCTTCTCTAAGCCCACTATTGCTATACCCAAATATAATTTCTAAAGTCCAGGGGAAATGTATTGAAGTTGTCAACACAACCAGCATTTCAATTAACACAACAGTAAGAATACTTTCTGTGGTGCAGTTGATGCAGACAAGATGTCATCCCTGAAACTTACACATTTCACTTCTGAAATCTGGTAAGATGACCAGTTTTATAGCTCAGATTCTTCTGAAGTTCAAAACAAAATTTGAAATCAAACTTGAGGCTGTACTCTACTAAAGCAGAGAAAAATACATTGTTGATAATTTACAGGTAAAATGCATTCCAAAAGATGTAATTATGCATCAGATGTGATGAATTTTTTCTGGAAAACCAGATGGCTCTCAAAAGAATGGCATTTCTTAAGAATTTTTCTAACAACTGTCTTAAATAACTCACATAAGTCTAGGGTTACCTGGACTGGTCTGAATCTATTTAGGATGACCTGATGAAACAAAGTTATAAGTTCACAACGTGGACCTATGTTTTCCTTTCCAGATCATAGTACATTTCTGGGTGATCTGAAAAAATAGGAGCAAACAAACAAACCAAACATTTTAGTGAAGTGTAAGATACACATTCCATTTCTAAGTTTGAAGCACATGGGATTAAATGATTTTCTCAAGCAGATTAAGAAACTAACATTTGTTGGAAAGTAACTGAAGTCAATGTGTTCAGTGAAAAGAACCCAAAGGTGCTGCTCTTGCTAAGGGTGTCACAGGTTCAGAGAGGCAGTGGAAGCAAGGAGATGACAGGAACTTTGTACAGTTTTATGTCTTCCAGACAATGCACATTCTTTCCCTTTCCATAACCCTCTGCACATCTTTTGTCATAGCTGCACTAACAGTAGTTTGGAAGAAGTTGCATAAATTGCATTTTTAAAAAAATTAGGTATTCTCATGGCATACTATAAACTCAGTGTTGTTATGTGAACATTTTTAAGATGATCTATTCATGCTTCCTAGTAGATGTAACCCAAATATAAGACTTCTGGGGAAAATATTAAAGAGAGAAGTGTAAGACTTTACATTACTTTGTGAGACAACTATCAATGAAAGGAACTACAGGATATAACACCTATCATCAATACTACATCAGGTAGAGTCTTCACAACTACTTTACTTTTTGCTATTAAATTCTTTCCTCAGTTTTCCTAGTGCAGAAGAAGTGCATCTGTTTTTCCTTACTGGCAAGGGGTTTTCTTGCCTACACAAAATACCTCTCTCCAGAACAGCACACTGACATTGAATATCAGTGCTTCTGCTGTGCAATTGCAGAAGAGTTAATGTGGTGATTCCTAAAATATTTTGTCACTCCAATACAATGAGCTGTATTATAAATCAGACCATTTTTGCACAGAAATTATTCATGTCTAATTGGTAAGATTGGTCTGAAGGTCACCAAAGATGTGGTTAGATTACATACAGATAAGCTGATTAAATGTCTTGGTGTTAGTGAAAGGGATAGTCCTGCTCTTCACTCTATGTACTCTGAAGCACGAGGAAGGGCTGTAGGGCTTACCTGACCACATGGCAAGCAGCTTTAATTCACTAATCCAGTCAGTTCATGGAGTTTTACTTCTTAGGGCCTGGAAAAAAAGCCAGAAACAAAACAGAAAAAAACAAAGATGAACAGCTGATTACTTAGTGGAGGTGTGAAACTAAGTCCACCATGGAAGTTCACATTTGGTGAACTAATGCACCAATATCTTCATTTGAAAAGTCCTGTCAAATTCTTAAGTACAGTAGAAATTAATTTGTGTCTAATTATTTGATATTGTATATATGGGAACATAAAATATTGTGGTAGAAACCAGTTGGCCAGAACGTTTTCCTATGTGGCTAGTTAGAGTTCAAACATATCTCTCATAAGACACAAAGTAAATAGAAAGAAGTCTCATATTTTCAACCAAACTCTAGGAAACCTCCCCCATAGTAAATGGCAAAATACAACTCATTCCATCAGAGTCCTGGAGAAAGATGCTGTCTCTTACAGTGATCATTTTCCTCCTACGGTTGGACTCCTATTTCCCAAAGCTTACAGACTTGAAGGATAAACTCATTTCTTTTGATAGATGTGCCCCAAAACACAAATCCTTGATTATTAAGCCATACATTTTTCACACATTGGAAACTGGGGAGCAATGATACTAAAGGGTCTCTAATGTGTCATCCATTTAAACAACCACCATCCAAGTCCCAGCCTTTCCCCCTCAGCTATATACACTGCCACTGATGTATGTAATGACAAAATAGGCAGCAAATGGTTTGAAAAACCATGAGGAGTTACAGTTGTCATGGCCTGTTGCCTTTGTTTTCTGCACATCCTATTGTTCAAAAGTCCCACTTCTCAAGGGTGTGAAAGCGAGCATGTAATCAATAGATCTTGATAAGCAAGGGTTCCCAGTGACAGATCTTGCTACACATCTAAAGCACACATTATTTCAAAATCTATGTCCAGGAGTAAGGAAGACATTTTCTAGCTTAACTAGATTCTTGTGCAACCTTCATTGTTAAGTAATTTTGATAGAAGGAAGTAAATATTTTACAAAAAGGAAAAAAAACCCACAACAAAAAAAAAAAAAACCAAACCTTTAAGCACTGCTTTGGGAGAAGTGTACTATATCAACTGATTTTAATATGGAATCTGTAATACCTGACTGGAGAAGATGTTTATAACGTAGAATATTGGATTCAGCCAATGAATGAAATAAAAACCAGAAGTATTAAGAATGAATTCATTGTGACTTTAGGAAAAGGATATTGTTACTTAGAAACTGTAGTTATGTTAATAATTTATCCATTGCCTTGTATAATACACATTAAATCCTCTAAGCAGAACACTATTTTGTTATATTTAGACTGTGCAAACACACAAAAAGATGAGATGACTGGAATGATGGTTCTCCTGCAGTGATATTTACCTTTAGGGAAGAATAAATATATGGCTTATTTACCAGCAAAGTTACATTTCAGCTCTTTTTCAGCTATGGGATTTACAGAGCTTGCATTGGCTTTCTAAATAGTTCCATGTTGATACTAATAAATGCTTTCTCCTTGTAATTTGATTTTGCTTCAAAAGGATGGCAGAAAGTAGCAGAGTTATACAAAATCAGAAAGGATTCATCTAATACAATAATCAGTCATTTAACCGTAAATCCACAAAGTGTTGCCAGGGAGGTATTTCTCCAGTTACATTATTGTAACTTAAGTTCAAAAACTCCCCAAGGTATCCTCTAAGAATAACTCAGACAAGTTAAACTGGCCTGCTGGAGTTGATATTATCATGAAGTTGACAGAGAACAATGGGAAAGAAATGTAAGAAGAAATGTGTCAACTGCAGAAACAACAGAAAAATAAAAAGAAAACCAGTTCCCATATTTGTTTCTAAAATGTTTCTGTCTGACTCAGGAGGACACCTGGGGACAATTTATAAAGACAAGAATGAACTATGCTTCTTTACCCTCCTAATGTAATTCTCAACCACTGACAACTCCTCTCTGAACTTCAAATCTACATTAGGAAGCAATAAAACATCTGCTTCTTGTTTAGAAAAATGATTTTAGCATACTGTCAGCTCTAGTAGGATATCAAGCTGCTGGACAGTATGTCACATAATCAAATCATTTTTACTGGTGGGCTACAGGCAGGAAACAGCCCAGCGCTACAGGAGTCCTTTGGAGTTGTACACACATGTACACACACACTCTAGACTTACAACCTTCTACCACGTGAGCAGAACACCTACAGTTCCATGTTGCTTTGCAGATTAAGGGCACACCAAGCTCTGAACATCCAGCCAGAGCATTTCCTGCCATGAACCCAAAATTGGCTGTTGGTTTCCTTAGACATTTGGAGAAACCTGAGACTTCCAGAAATCCTTGTCAGTTTTCATTTCTAACATGTTAAATTGGTATTATGTGACAGTGAAATTAGTCACCTGGAAAAGGTAATGAGAATTTTATCTTTCGCAATTTAATTTGAAAAAAGCTACTGTGTGTGTCAAAGCTGAAATAATAAAATGAAAACTCTGAATGGGAAATCAAAGTAAGTAATACTATCATGTCAATGATTAAATATAAAGATTGAAATTCATCTGTCACAGAAAAATAACTTGAGGTCTATTTACCACACATAACTTCAACAACAAAGTTTTGTTCTGGCACTGTTCAGGGTTTCTCTGTTAGTGCTCGTGCCAGCTTTTTTGCCTGACTGTACTTCAGAAATTCTGCTGGCATAATTACATAGCACATATCCAGAGAAAGAGGGTTTTCTGCTAGGACTATAACATTCCCTTCACAAACAACATTAGCTAGGCTGACAAAGGAATTCTTCTGGTTGTATAGTTGCTTCTACATTGGTGGTTTGTGCTGGCACAGCTCTTTTTTTTCCACTCACTAAGGCAACTGACCCACACTGTCAAATCTTATAGTCCAGGCTTGGTCTGAGTTCTCTCCAGTTCTCTAAAGCTATTTGCAGACTAAATCCAAAGAAAAAAAGTCTCTTATAAATCACCTCATCTCAACAATTCTAAAAATCTGTGAGGCCAATGTACATACTAAGATCCCCTACTCTTTCTTCCCAAAAGTTATTGCACTTCAAAGAACAGTAGTCTTATAGAAAGTCATCTCCTAAAAAAGTGTTAAAACTTTCTGAAACAGTTATTTTCAGAAATCCGTATTTTGTGAAGTGTATGCTTTAACTCTATGGCTGGGAGGAGATAAGCTGTTCTAGGAATGGGGTACACACTGCTAGTAAATAAAAGGATCTATTAAAGGATTCATTTTGTTCATTAACTTTTGCAAGCTGCACAGAACAATGCTGCTTTTAGACAAAATATTGTTTAATGTCATTTGCACACAGAGCAAAATCAAGGACAATGTGGATTTTGCCTGTTTGGTTCAGCACATTTTAATTAAACCACAGCTTTGAAAAGAGTGATGTTGCTGTTGCTACAGCAAGTATTTCCAAAAAAGATTAAAGAGAAAAACAACGGAAGAGAAAAATGTGCCTTTAAAATAGCAATTAAAATAACAATAGTATAAAGATAGTCAGTTAAAGCACAGACAACTTCTGTATTCCCTACAGTGTTCAAAGCTGACTTAGCTAAGAACCAGCTTATGGAAAAAAAGGAAGTGCATAGCCCAGGAAAGCAGTGCTAATAGACTACAAACCCTTTGGGGAAGAAGATACCTTTTGATTCTTCTGACATTCCACATGTGCCAAAATAGTTATGTAACTACTAAAGACAATGCATAAAACAGTAATTGTGCAAGCAGGTTTGGATTAAGCCAGTGCTTGTTAGAATGCCAGTGACATTTTTATGTTGGTACAATATTTTTTACAGGATGTAAAGATATTTTATTTCTTCATTTCTTAATGTAAGCGCTTGCATTTTGTATTGGAAAAATAATCTTCTACATACTACTATTTTAGTGACTTTGCAGGTGGAGAAAACAAACTAAAAGTCATCAGTGGTATAATGCCAACAGGAGTAATGGAGTTACAACAAAAATAAATGTGTATGAACAACTACGAATGATGTGAAGTGCTTGGCATACACTAAAGTCTAACAAGAATTTTTCTTCTGGTAATTTTAACCAAAATCTCTAGCTATTCAGTCTTTGTGGAGAAGTTTAGGTAACACATTCACTTTTTCCAAATTCTCATGTACAGCATCAAGTGCCAATATGCGATCTCTCAAGACATGAGGAAAATTGTAGTTGCTTTAGCCATCATTATTCCAGAATAATTCCCCATGCAATTTGCTTTCTCTGGAATAAGAATACTGGCACAGAATACTTCTAGAGCAATTAAGCCTCTTTAGAAACAAGCTCACTATTTTATTCTCACAATTTCATAATGAAGTAATTATTTTCTGCAACAATGTTAACATGTTAACGAGCCATAGAAGAACAGCTTTAAGAATCCCATGACACTGTTATTCTTTCTTCATAACAATAATGCCATTCTGCTTTAGTCATTACTGAAACTAAAATCTTAAGGGATCTCTAATGGACAACATGCTCCCTCAACTGGAATTCCAGAGAATTAAGAAGGTGAAAAGGAAGCACATGAAAATTCCACATGGAACCAGTTTTCTATTCCCCCCTCCCTTGAGACAGACAGTCAGCATGTAAAACTTTCCATATAAAACTTAAGTGTTATAAAACTCTTACCACATTTATAAAGCAGGAGATCTGGCCTAGAGTTATTATGGTATCCAACAGAGGACATGGCAACTCTGAGCTTCTCCATGTCAGGGAGTCACTGCAGTAAGAAAGGGTATGAATAAACAGCATGTTACATACCCTGCATTAACACCCTGTATTGATATTTTCATTATCTCAAAAACACTACTTATTAACAGTCTAGAAACATTTATACAAGATACGGCTGAATTCTGTTTGACAGTGCAGTCTCCTTAGAATCACAGAACCATAGAATTGTTTACGTTGGAAAAGACCTCTAAGACCATCAAGTTCAACTGTTAACCCAGAATCGCCCATGCCACCACTAAACCATGTCCCCAAATGCCACATCTACATGGCTTTTAAATCCCTCCATGGGTGATAACTCCACCACTTTCAGTGCTTGGCAACCCTTTCAGTTAAGAACTTCTTCCTAATATCCAATCTAAACCTCCCCTTATGCAACTTGAGGCCATTTCCTCTTGTCCTATTGCTGGAGAGATATACCTGGGAGAAGAGAGCAACCCTCACCTCACTCCAACCTCCTTTGTAGAGTGCAGTAAGGTCCCCTCTGAGCCTCCTTTTCTCCAGTCTGAACACCCCCAGCTCCCTCAGCCACTTCTCATCTGACTTGTGTTCCAGCCCTTCCTCAGCTTTGTTGCTCTTATCTGGACAGAGATCCAGAACTTCCACGTCCTTCCAGTCATGAGGGGCCCAGAACTGGACACAGGACTTGAGGTGTGGCCTCAGCAGTGTCCAGGACAGGGGCATGGTCACTGCCCTGGTCCTGCTGGCTATGCTGTTTCTCTTCTAGCACAGATGCTAGACCACAAGCCCCACTTTAAATGCCTGCCACCTTGTCTGCATTGTTTTACCTGTATATCAGGCTACAGGACTGACAATTTGATGGTATCCAGAATTATAAATTCTCTTTGTTACTTGTCTCCTGCTAGAACAATACTAATTTACAGACAATGGAAGAACATTTCCTGAGGATCTGGTATTTAAAACTTTGTTGCTCTCTCAACTCAGCATCCCAGCCCCTGAGATTCTCAAATTTGTCTCAGGTCACAGGGAGCAATAAAATCCTGGGTTTCCATTTATCACTTCCAAGGAATCTCTAATCTCCACATTCTACAGATGTATAGGTGAAAACAGATGTACTCTAAGGAAGCAAAAGGTTAGTTTTCTAATCAAAATATTGCTAATCTGGAAGAAAGCATAAGAACAGTTAAATAGAGTTCTGGATTGTACTTGAGATTTACTTTCAGCTGCTTCAGTATTTTAATTGACATGATGCCTCCTCCCACCAATCCCACACCTGGCTTTCAGATCCCTGAAACCACAGAGCCTCTGCCTTTCCTCAAAACAGAATCCTTCCTGTCTCTAACCTTCCTAGTCCTAACTCAGTCACTGTTTACATCACTAAAGTGATCTCATTCATCCCTTTCTTGGATGCGCGTCCTTTGCTCAGCACATTCCTTCCACATTAAGCAATCCTTCTGCTATTTACAGCATTTTAACTGCCATAAGGTTTATAAACTATGTATAGGCTCTTCACAATGTGCACACCTAAATCCCCATCTTTGTTTGTTTTGACAAACAGCATAACAGTTTTGACAGCAAAACTACTGACCTAAACTACTCTCTCCCTCCTATTTTTCAGTCTGGAGGTTCATTGTATCAAAACCACAGAAGAAATTCTGTCTAAGAAGGAATTGCACTGCCTGTACATTCAAAAAGGGGCACCTTGAACAAAGAACCAACTAGCACCCAACTTACAGATCTTTCAGATCTGAACAATACAGGGTAACTAAGCAATAGACCAGACAGCTGAGAACTCTCAGCCTCCGATTAAAGCTAGCTGAAAAAAGGGATGGTACTTTTAAAAAAACCTTTCAATCTTTATTTTTAGAGATACACAATCAAGAAAAATAAAGGTTGTGTATACACACAAAATTGAGAGACACACATGACTATATTGAAAAATAATGAACTGAGTATGTGAAGTATTTGAGAAGTGAGAAGATGGACAGAGAGAATTATAAACTGGTATTTTTGTTTACCGATCCATGTATTTCTTTTGCTATCTAAAGCAAAACCAATTAATTTTATGCCTCTTTGGAAGCCTGCAGTATGTGTTTAATTGCTCCAAAAGGAGCAATTTAAAAAGTCTTTGACTCTAGATTGGAGCCCTCAAAAAGAAGAATCCAACTCAGAAGGACTCACTGTCAACCTGCAATGAAATATGTATGAGACAAGTTGCTAAATTCCCTTGCCTACTTGAAATAATTCTATGAGTGGACTGTGAAATAGAGCTTATCTCTGGTGCTACATTTGGAAAGCCAAAGAAGACTTTTATTTGAAATTCTTCCAATGAAATAGCTTCAAATACATTTCTCTGAGAGGACTCATGGACTGCAGTTCCGCCAGTGTCCGGCACAGGGAGAGGAACCAGCCAGAAAGAGCATTTGTTAAATAGCAGGGTTGGAACAAACAAATCAGTAAAAAGATGTTTTCAGGGCAAGATATCTTAGTTTGGATTAGACATGGCCTTGTGTAAATATAACAGCCTCTTTATCATTCACTTACACTTCCAGGAGCACTAGCAAAGCTTAGGATGGACTTGGCTCTTGACAAAGCCAGCATAGTGAAACATAGTTGTGTTTTCTCTTCTTTAGTTCTCAGCAACCTCCCCACAGACTACCTGGAAAGAAAATTTGCCAAAGTTTAGGAATACTATTTTATAAACTCCTGGCACCTAGTCAAACTTAATAATTTACCTTATCTCCTGTCTTTCTTT
Organism: Atrichornis clamosus; assembly: GCA_013400975.1. Lineage (NCBI taxonomy): Eukaryota > Metazoa > Chordata > Aves > Passeriformes > Menuridae > Atrichornis > Atrichornis clamosus. The sequence goes on along the minus strand of WBMZ01009645.1, from coordinate 60,883 downwards.
CTCTTAAGTAAATAACTTGTTCTTTTGGCTTTGTTTTTAAAGGCTCATTCTGACTTCAAAGCAATTCTAAATATCAGGCTACTCATTTAGGTGCATGACTACTGTACATATTTGAATACCTCTAAATTTCAGGGCATGGCTCACCGTGCGTCACTTTAAACTCAGCTTGCTGCCAGACCAGAAAGGGAAGTTATATTCCTTTCCTGCTCCTCCCAATCTCAGCCACAAGGTTTCTTTCCCATGTTGCAGTAGCTCAGGAAGTTACCTGATCTCAAGGTAAACTGAGTTGATTCACTCATAACTCAGCACCCTAAAACTGCTCTCATTTTAAGACTAGTTTACGGAGTTTATGGAGTTTAATGTTACCTGTTGGTAGTGAGCAAGTAACTGCTTGAAGCTGTTAACCTGTTTGGAGCCTTCCAATGAAATATATCTTCCTCTTCTGCTTCAGTTCACATGACTAAAGCATTGGTATTTCATAGGTGTACCTTGAGTGGGAGTTACTACCAAAGTACAGACTACAATTCCTAATATCATGTGAATGAGGCCCTCCATTTCACTGCTACAGCACTGACTCACCGCAGGCTGCAAACTAGTGGTGAAGCTGCCTTGGGATAGTTTATTATATGAATAACTTGCTCTCACCAAAAAATAAGCTCTGTTCCCTGTTCTTACTTTACACCAGCTCTGGCATTTGTCAAACACCGCTGAATTGATTCATCTGAGTAGCCCAGGAGGAAAAAGAAGGTGAATTGTTCTGTCACTAAATTTAATGAGCTGGACTGACTCTGCACAGAGTCTAACACAGCTTGAAGGCAGCACAAGGATGGTAGAACTGCAGCTGTAGGGGGAACAATTTCTCTGTACCCCAGTCCTCACATGTTAACCCTAAGGTGGGCCAGACTTCTCTTTTGTAAGCAGTGCTTTGATAACTTAAGTCAGTCATGATGTGAGGATGAATTTATACAGGTTCTTAATAAGAAAAGTTTTTTAGTATTTATTAAATGAAGAGCCAATATATGTATTCTAAACATTTTGATGCATAGGAGATTTAAACAAGAAAAGCTTTTATAGTGCTTTACAACCTCAAGAGAATAGGACCATTTACACTCCAGTAGATATTTTTGCCAGTAAAACGATTCCACTTAGGTTTTGTTTTGAGTCCCAGCTGTTCCTAAGTGGAAAAACAAACTACTAGCCCTGTTAAAAATTTAGTGTTTGAGTTTACACAATTGCTATGTGTAACAGCCTGCAAAACAGGTTTGTGCACTCTGAAGGACATCTGGCATCTTCTGAAATTCTGGGGCCTAATTGTTTATATCCTAGCAAGTACCTCAGGAATAAGTACTTGTCAAGGAAGGAAGAAAGGTTGAGTAACACAACTAATTATTTTGCCCTGAAATCAGTGGTAATATGCACTTCTGCACCTCTGATCAAATGCATATTTGGCCTCAATCCCCACACCCAAAAAAAAAAAAAAAAAGAAATTATCACAACTTGGTACTTTAAGAGCCATCGGAATGAAGCTCCATTCCAAAAACCTTCAAGAAGCCTTTTTAAGGAATGCCAAAGTGAGTGTAAGAATTGCTGTCTATGTGTTCAGCGTGCTGGCTATCTTAAGGTAAGTCTTAATTGCTCTGAAAATACAGCACCTGCCTTCAGTTAAGGCTTTTCTGACTTGTAGGCTGTGTCAGGGCTCAAACAAAACACAAGCCTGCAGTACAGTCATTATAAACTTGAGCTGTTAAATGCTCACAGTGACAGTAAAAAGTGCTCAATAACAAGTCACTCTGTCAGCAGAATGCATGGAGCTTGCTTTCCACTGGAGTTTTATCTATTATTCAACACTAGCAACCCCTGAGCTCCGTTGTTTGAAATGCTGTTACCTTGTTTCCATAAAAAATTAAATGTATCAGACACCTACTGGTTAATAAATGTCACCTAACAAACAAAGGTTGGTATTAAAAAAAAAAAAAAAACAAACCCAAACAACACACTTCATACTACTTTTTTTTTTTAAACAGAAACATGATGGCCACAGACAGCTGAGACTTGTAGTTTAACAAAAATCTAAATATTACAACAGTAACACAGGTGAGATTCTTCCTTAATTATATTCAATTTGAAAAATAGAGGCTGTGACAATGTCTGAAAATCACTCTGTGCCACAGAATAATCAGAAAGTGGCTTTCACAGGGTTTTTAAAACTCATTCTTTTGGCTCTGGTGAAGGTATGCTCTTGGTGGTGCTTGAAGGAAAGACTTCTACTTAGCAGAGGTGTTTAGTATCTCATTTTAAGTTATACCTTTACTTCCAATTTTCTGTGGTGTTAGTGGGGACTGTTTTTTAATTTTTTTTTCTTTTATAAATGCTGCCCTGTACACTAGTGTTTTCTCTGGATATGATCAGTTGGAAGCTCAAATTTCCATTAACACATGTAGAAGTTTTTGCTTGTCAAGGGCACACATGTTGCTGCTGGTGTGCAGCCAGAAACCCTCTGGTTCTTGTGTCAGGATTATGCTACATAAAGATCCCTTCAGGAGAGTTTCTGGTCTCCAACCAAAAGTGCATTGGATTCTGTACCAAATGGAGATCTTTCCATTTTAGTTCTAAGCTCATCTGTTTTCAAAACAGCTCTGTAATCTGTCCTAATAACGCTACAGATGACTCAGTCCTTGCATGTCAGCACTCCAAGAAACTCCCTTCTCCCCAGCACTTGCGTTGTGTGGTCACAGACACTTCCACTGTACCTTGGGAGATGAAATGTTGCCACAGCCTCGTGCAGCCCCGTAACTAAAATCTGCTTGTTTCCCCTCTGTTTCCTCCAAATATGCTTAACTTCAAGCAATGGGTTTGGGGTTTGTTTGTTGAGGTTTTGTTTTAACAACTTCTAAGAGTCGTATCAGTCAAGGACCTCAGTATTTGGAAAGTCCTGCTGAATCTGACTTAACTGGATTTTTTTTTAAATTACAATAAGCAAGTCAAAGTGCCGTGCAGAACTACCGAAATGGGAACTTTTCATGTATCCTGTCAACTTTTGGCTGGACAGGTACAGCAGCGTTCCCTTTCGCATCACGAGGGAGAACGTGGGAGCCCACAGCTTCACCTGGGAGCTCTGCTGACCCAGCGCAGGTGCCGCCACTGTCCTGCCACTCTGCACCTCTGCTCTCCAGAACGAATTAGGTGGATTTTGCCTAGATGGAAGCTGACTGGGGCGGTTCCTGCCCCGCCTGAGGCGGTCGCACCAACTCCATGTCCCGCGTCCCCCTGGAAAAGAGGCGGGTCCGGCACGGATGCAGAGTGCGCGCGGGGGCTACTGGGAATTGCAGTTCCTTAGCAGGCAGGGAACGCCGGCAACTCCATTTCCCGTCTGTCCCGGGGAGGTGGGTCGAGGGCTCTCACGCGGGGCATGACGGGCATTGTAGTTTCTGTACCGCGCCTCAGCCACGCAGTGGAACGAGCGCCCGGGGAGATAAAAACTACTGCGATGGCGGCCGGGGAGGCTGCCGGGAGGGGGTACGGCAGCCCAGGAGACCACACTGCGCTCGCGTCGGGGCGGCGGAGCACACGCGGAATCGGCGGAGCGAGTGCTGAGTCGGTGCCGCCGCCGGCTCCCCCCTCACCCGGGAGACGCTTCGGGGCCGCGGAGCCTTGTGGGGCCGCCACAAAATGGAGGCGAACGGGAGCGGCAGCGGGAGCAGCAGCGACTCGGCTCCCGACTGCTGGGACCAGGCGGACATCGAGCCCGGCAGCGGCGCCGGCCCGGGCTGCGCCCCGCCGGCCGCGGAGGCCGAGGCGCAGCAGGAGCTGCTCGGGGCGGCCTTCAGCCGGCAGCTGAACGTCAACGCCAAGCCCTTCGTGCCCAACGTCCACGCCGCCGAGTTCGTGCCGTCCTTCCTGCGGGGCGGCCCGGCGCCCGGCCTGCCGCCGCCCTCGCCCCCGCCCGGCCTCCCGCCGCCAACGCCACACGGTAACCGCGGGGCCGGGGCCGCGGAGGGCGAGGGAGAGAGGGAGGGATGGGGGCCATGTTGGGAAGGCGCGGAGCGAGCGGGGTGAGGGTGCCGAGCTCCCGGGGACGGGGGAAGGGCCACGCGGGGCGGGCGAGGAGCCGGGCCGGACTGGGGGGCGGCCCGGGGGGTCAGGGGCACGGGGGGCTCGGCCCGGGGCGGGAGCAGGGTCCAACCGCAGGAGGGTCTCGCCGGCGGGTGGGGGCACAGTCGGGGAAGCGCTGCGCGGAGAGGGGCCTGGGGAAGGGGCGTCAGGGGCCGTGGAACATTGCAGGGGAGTTGGTGTCGGCGCCTGATGCAGCCCCCGAGTTCGTGGGGGCCCTGGCGGGTCGGAGGCCGCGGGGGCCCTGCGGGCTGTGCTGCGGGGCCGCCCCGGGTGCTGGTGCTGTGCCCGGGGAGCAGCAGTAACTGGGGTGCTCTGGCTCAGTGTGGATCCCGTGTGCGTTTCAATGGTACCTTAACGCGCAAAGGGTCACTCACGATGAGAGAAAAATAACATAGCTCTTCCTATAATCTATATAATATATAACATATAACACTAGAAGAGTTGTCGAAGATGTTGGAGGTAATAAATTTTGTGTTGCTGGGGAGAAAAGCACTGCTTCAGCCACCAGTGGCTCAAATGTATCTTAAATGTCTTTTTGAAAATTATATCAAGTAGTTATTTTTTTTCTAACATAATACCGATAAAGGATTATTAGGGGAGTTTTGTCCAGCTGGCCTCAGTTAATGGAATAACTTGAAATTTACCCTGCGTTTAATTTCAAAGGATCTTTGTGTACGCAACCAATGTTGATACTAGATTTACTCTGCATATGGGAAATTAAAGGAGAACTACTTTTTCATTTCTAGCTCCAAACTGAAGGTACTTCCAAAACATCAGATATGCTGGTTAGTGTTGTGTTTTAATGTCACTCCTGCAGCTACGGAAGTTGAGAGCTTTCTAATTTTTCCTATAATTTTCTGTATTCCTACTGGTATAACGTGAAATGAGCTAGTGTTTCAGGTATTTAACTAGTAATATAATTTGACTAAAGAGACTATTTGTTACATTATATTTGGTACGATTTCTTGTTGGTTGTGGCTTATTTATTATGTTCTGCTTTAATATATTAATTAGTCTTGCTCTCCCTAGTATCTAAAATTAACAGATGTTAACAACTAAAATGGATAACTTCCATATATGAAGCTTTAAATTTTTCATAACAGAATATTAACCTGTTTCTTGTGTTAGGTTATATGTTCTCTACACCTGTTCAGCACTCCTGATTTTTAGCAGAAACTGTAGCTCATGTACTGTGCGGGCAAGCAGTGTCTAAGTGCATTAAAATATACTTCTGAAAAGCCATGGGCAGGCTCTTGAATTCCATTTAAAATAAATATATATGTTAAACTTCACAGGTGTAAAGGTAGACTGGATAGCCTGAGGCTATGATGAGCATGTGCACCTTTGACTAATCTTCAAAATCCACTCTGGAGTTTTTCAGATACTGCAACCTGAATCAGAGGTGTTTTGTTTTTTTTTTTTTAACTATGTAATCAGTGCTATGACTGAAAACTTTCTTGGTGTTTTGAATGTTACGAGAATAATTTTGATTTTTTTTTTTCTCCTAGCTGCTTTTGTAAGGTTTCATCTAAGACTTGCTATAGTTTGGGGGAGGTTTTTTGGTAGGATTTAAACTACATTTCCTCACTTATTCATTATCTTTAATGCTTCACATTCTCTTTTCTCCACTCTTTTACTACTTCTGAGGCGTGTGATGAGCTTTGTCTTTCCAGAAGCTAGAGATGACTTTACTGAAAGCTGTCTCATGATCTGGAGTGATCAGGATAGCTTTGCTTTGCATCTTAGTTGCTGAATACATTTTCTACATAGTGCTATAATCTACCTGGTTTGAATTTACCTTGACTGCTATATCTTCTTTAAGGTTTAGGGATTTGTGTTTCTCTAAGTAGCTTCAATATCCCTAAGATTAAGCAGACAAAAATCTGCAGTTAAAAAAACCTAAATTTCTTTCTTAACTGGAGTTCTGTACTTGTTATGTACTCTTCCAGGTCTGATGTACTTGGTTACAGAAAGTAAAGGACAGTCTTCTCCTTGCAGATGTTTGTATAAGGTGACAACTACTTTCCTGGCTGGAAGAACTAGGTGGAGCTTGCTCTGGAAATAAGTCAGAACAACATGTGATTAGACAATGGTGCTGAATAGGTTATTTTTCAGCAACCTAGTTTGCTTTGTTCCCATAGGGAATTAGGTGCTCTGTGACACTTACTCTTCATTACATCATTTGTATTGGGAAGAATCTAAATTAATCTTGACTGCTAGGAGAAATCTAAGAAGTTGGGTGTCACTTTAGGAATTTCAGTGGCTTAAGTTCTAGTAATGCTTTTCTTCTTGAAACTTTCTCTTGTTCAAGTCATCATTCCTTAGTAATTCAAGGACATTATAGGTCAGGATAAATGTGCAGTAGCAGCATGGCATCTAAAAAAATTCCACAGGACTGATTCCATTGGGTGGCTGTAGTGTGTAATAGTGTTTCCTTTTATGCACAGTAACTTAATGTTTCTAGTAATTTGAATAAAATTCCTGTCACTTATATTTAGAGCACAGAAGTAGCAGTCTCAGAAGACATTTATGGAAAAAGATGTTAACTTTCTACAATTGGGAAGCTCCTGAGACCTGCATTCCTAATAGTTTACTTTCAAATTTCTGGTTTACACATGCTTTCTTTTGATTGGAAATCATATATTAGGAAGAATAGCTGACTGGTGTTTACCACCAGTATAATTTTTGCTTGCAGATAGTTTCTGAATTAATTTGGAATTAAATTATCATTTGATTATGTGTGAAAAGCATGTTATTTGCATGTTTGAACCTAAGAAACGTACTAAAACCAGTATGTTCCAAATGTTGTAGCTATGAGGACTTGCTTTTATCAAATTGTGTCCAAGTCAAACTTGTTTGTGTAAAATCTCTCTTTGTTGGATTCTATTGGAAATGTGAGATGGAGACTTTTAGGTTCTGTGTCTGCAACAGAGGTCACTGTACCACAGTGGCGTGACAGGTGAGCTAGAGGGATGTCAGGACAGGTCGTACTTCTAGGGAGACTTTCGGTAGGTAGCAGTTGCTGGATTAGCAGACTCCACCAAATTAAGGCCAGGTGTGATACTTAATGAAGTGACAGTAGATTGTGTTAGGGCCTCTGAACATTCATAGTCACAACTGTGCCTTGCAGCTTCACTCTTGAACATCTATGATTTCTTTTTGTACGATGTTTTATTAACTTCGTAGTTGTATGTAAGAGGTAATTACATTTTGGTGGCTTTTTCTTTGTTTCTGTATCAAGGCATGGTTCAGAGGGAATAGTTAACACCAACCCCTTGCTTATTAAGATTTCTATTATCTTTTTTTTATATATATATTGGGTATGAGAGAAGCAAAACGTTTCTGAAAATGCAGTGTCAATCTACATTTTTGTGGTTCAATTTTTGTCATAGTTCTTGAATACTCACAGGATTCTTGTAAAATTGATCACAGCTTCCTTGTATGGTCTTTACTATATTTTATGTTAGTTTTTCTTTTTAGAAATAATTTCTAAGTATTCACTGTTGACTTTGCTTGGAGCGGGAGACTAAACTAGCTAACTCCTTGGATCCCTTCCAACCTGAATTGTTCAATGATTTGAAGTATGCAGTGGTTGTAGTAAGAGAAAAAGCATAATTAGTACAAAAGTAACAAGAATAAAAAGTGTGGCACATAGCAGCTTGTGTAAGGAAAGACAGTATTTATCCTTTTGGTGGTATTAGGGCTACTGCTTCATTTAGTAGCTCTCTTGACCCCTTCAAATAAATTTCTGAATATCTTTGTTAATGCCTACAGTTTAAACAACTTGCTCCTACAGTCTGAGCCAAGCAAACATCTGGCTTAAAATTCAGTGCCCCTCAGTTTGCTTCATTCCCTAAATATCCTCACTTGCCTGCAATAGTCACTTCTGAAATAGTTGCATTCAAGCAGCTGGACGTCTTCAGCCTTCAAATACTGTAAGTAAATGAATATAGCATTTATCTTTCTGTTTTTCCCTGCCCTCATTTTTTTCTGACCTTGTAGCTAGCTGGGACATCCATATAATCCCCCCACTCTACCAGTCAGACACGAGGTAGAGTTTCAATATCTTCTGCTTCAGTTGTGAAACCTGTAGTTTCCAGAGTAGGATGATGAGATAGTTTTCTGTTTCACTGGGTTCCTCAAAGCTGGTTATCTCATTTTACACTGTTCTCTGTAGACTGTTTTAAGACTCTTCAAAAATTCAGTCCTCAAGAGACTTCCCTTTGCATGTGAACTTGCTGAGAAAGGCTTGTCTAAAACTAGGTAGCCCACCATTCAGGAAGCTGTTGTGTTAAAGGGTTCATGGTTTGTTCATGTCAACCTTTGAATAGCCATGTGGTGCTGATTTCCTCACAAGTGCTGGTAGAGCTACTGTTAATACTTCAGAACTGTAAGCTTGAACTGCAGCAAATCAGTGTTGTATTGTGAGTGCCAGTATATGGGACAAATTCTTCTTTTCTGAGAATCTTGATTTGAGTTGTCACTTGACTATCCAGAGCAGTATTCTTCTGTATCGGCTTCTCTAGACAGATGAGCTGCACATCCACTCTTAGAACAGTCAGTGCAGAGAAAGGCTGGATGTCTTGGCACTGACAGGTGATCAGATGGAATATACCTGTGTGATGCAGACGTGTATCACAGATGTCCTTTGTCTACCTCTGGAGTGTCCCCAGGAAGGTGGCCAGGACTGTGTTGCTCCTGTTGGAATAATTGGCCTTGTGGCCTTGCATGACTCCTATAAAAGACAGACCACTGGGAGTCAGCTGTGGGCTGGATGAACTGTCCTGGAGTCTCCAGGCAGTCTGCTGACCATGTGTTTGGCACCCTGGTTTGGGCTACTAATTTAATGTATTTGAAAGAATGATGTTATGTTAAAACTTGATTGCTCTAACAAAATGAACACAAAAATAAATTGGGATAATTCTTGGATTCTATTTATAAAATTATAAATGGTTTTACAGTTACACTTAATGAATTTTGGGATTTTTCTCTTGTTTTGTGATGAAAAATAAGCAAGCAAGAGAAGCAGCGAATTGCATGAAGCTAAGATAGAAAGATGGTTTTATTCTGGTTTTTTTTATTATGTAGGAATAAAGCAGTCATAATTTAATCCATGAAATTAATGATGAAGTTTTGAAGAGGTCTATAGGAAAATGACAGTGATTGAATTTTAGTACAAAAGTTAGTTTAGGACAGGGGATGCAATACTAAAAGTATGGCTTATACTACAAATACTGGATTATGGGATATCTCTGTCAGACAGTGAAATCCTGAACTGTTCAAATACTGAGCTTGATTTCTTGATTATCTGTCTTAAAAATCAAGTTATGAACTGAACACAAATACTTGGCCTTAAGCAAAAGGGGTTTTCAATGTATTGCCTGAAAATCCCCATAAGCTTTCTTAGACTTAGTTGTTAAGAAGCATGTCCAGTTTAGATAAGATAAACTTAAGGTGTGTCCTCACTGGGGAAGGAAAAAGGTGGGTGTTTCACTAACATGTAATAAAATTATATGAATATGAAACAAGTGCTAATTTTTTTTTGTGAATTTTATGGAGTCATGTTAAACTATTAAAGCTGCTCTTACATTGGAGTATTTCCAAAACGGGGCATACATCTGTGTGTTCACTGGTGAAGCTGGGGCATAGGCTATGAAGCAGGGCAGAGATGAGGAGAACATAATTTTGGGTTTAACTTTCAAAACAACTGCCTTACAGTGAACTCCTGAAAACCTTTTCTTTCTGTGTATTTTGAAATATTGAATATAAACCACTTTGTTTAGCTGTAGAACTTACTTGTGCTTGAAGTAATTTTTTGTGAGTTTTTGTTAACTAAGGATCTCTTGGGGGTTTTTTATTCTGCTTCTCATGCTGTGTGTGTTTTTCGCACACTTTTATTTTTTCCTCTGGTGTAATTCCCTTTATGCTTTCATTAAAAAAAAAAGGCAGGGGCAAACATCTGTTATGTAATTCTTGAAAACTGTTGAGACTGTATGATTATTGTGTAAATATGTGCTGAAGTCAGGTCTTGGAATCACACATACGAAAAGGTGGTGGGAGTCCTAAGGCAGTTGTCATGTGTTTTTTCACCCTCCAGGCTTCCAGGGATTCCTGTGAAGGTACTTAGTGCCTGTAGTAGAGGAGCAATAACAAATTCCCTATACAGACCGTCTTAAGTTTTGTAGATAAGATGTTTTTTTCAAACTGAATTTGCCTTTTTTGTTTCTTTTTTGCCTTTTTTTTTTTTAATGTCTTTGCTCTGTGGTACAGAGTTTCATTAACCCTTAACCCACCCTAGTTGTCAGGTTCCAGTCCTGTCTAGGTTCTTACCACTCCAGCAGCAGGGCAGGCTGGGAGCTGTGAGTGCTGCTGTGTATTGCAACAAATGTATGCCTCTCGTTAATTCTGTGAAGTCATTTGCATTGTGGCTCAGGTAACTGCTGCTGAGGAATTACCAGGTAACCACTGAGCAGTTCTTGCTTTTGTGGAGACCTTTATCAGCTTTTTCTATGCATCTGGTAAACCCTGCAGTTTGTGTAAAGATGAAAGTTGTCATTACTGGTTAACCCTGGAGTTTGACTTTAACACTGTATTTTGCCTGAAGTTCTAATATTGATTCCTCCTTTGCCAGCTGTACCTGTTCTATATATGAAAAACTTGCTACATTCTAATATAAATTTAATTTAATAGCCATTTTCTATTGTTTATATACAAGCATTTTAATATGTTAATGCTGCAAAGTTCCTGGCTTATACTCTTTTAAAACAATATTTTCAGAGATTGGATGATAACTTCTCATTTGTTGTACCTGTGCAGCTTTGGCTATTGTGCAACAAAAACGCATGCAAGTACAAAACGTGTGCAATATGCAACAAACTCATCAGCTGTAGTAGAATGCTGTGTGAATGAAGTAGGCAGAGTGGATTATTTCGGAATTTCTTTAGGACATGAGCTGCATTTTAAAGAAATCAATCACCATGTTTTAAAAGTTGCATGATTTTGGACTCTGTATTGATAGTGTGCATACTCTTCCAGGGAGTTTTGTATTAAAAAAACCCCCACAATTACCTTATCCAGACAAGACTGAATTACATAATGTCGTTGTCTGATGGCACCAGTAGATAAATGCAGCATGTGTATCCACTTTTGCCTTTGGCACTGACAACAAAGATATTCCAAAAAATGTCCTAAGGCTCTGATGTTGAGCAGGACTAAAGATAAAGCAGTCACTTCATGTAATACCATGGATAAGGTTGCAACAGCAGTTCTTGACTTAGGACTTGAGGAGAGATGGAGGATGCTGTGGAAAATCTAATGGTTGCTTATCAAGTGTAAATCCAATAATTTGAGGCATTACTTTAAAAATTGGCATAACTTCAGGCATGTCCTGACCTTAAAACCAGATTTCATATAAACTACATTTTGAATCCCTCTCGTGTGACAAGATTCCTATGTGAATGATTTTCACAGATGAGAATCTGTCACAAGAGAAGAGGTGACAGAGCAAAATGCAGCAGCCCAGTGGTCTAAGGAAGCAGTAGGACTGCATCCTTCTTTTCAGGTGATTGTCTTAAGGCAAACTTTAGGCAATCTGTTCACTTTCACACAGAGCAAATGGCAAATGCCACGCTTTAGAGTCAGACTTTTGTATATTTGTCTGAAATGTACCAGTGTCTGAAATAACCTGACGTAACCTGAAATCGTTTATTAGATGTAAACAATTACTGAGGAGAGTGTTTATTTTTATCACTTAGAGCATGTTAGTTTTGAAATTAAGATTCTTTATTTACTTGGTTTCTTAACAATAAATTTTTTTAGAGAGTGGTTTATGTTTCTTTCTGCTTTGAAGAAACTGTGTATGTTTGATATAATTCAGTGACTTCCCCCAAAGCATGTCTGCCACTTGTGTACCAAAGTGATCAGAGTTTGATAAACGTCTGTGGTTACAGTGAGTATCTGTTGGTTGTATGGCACTGGTACACTTCACCATCCATGCACAAACTGTCTCATTGACTCTCTTGTGTGAGACTTGTACAAAATTTAACAGAGGGACCTTTTTTCTACCTCCTCTTTATTAGTTGTGAAGAAACTTTTTTCCTGTCTGCATACCTGCTGTATTGCAGACCAGAAAATAAAAACTGAGTTTATACGAATGCTGTTGTTTGACAATATATTTCTAAGAAATTAACTATTTCTCCAACCACTTGTAGAGCATCTCTTTCAAAGCAAGTGCATTAATATTACCATTTGATATGTTTTTCATTATGTACAAACTTTTGGAGTGAAATCAAAAGTTTGTTGAAATGATCTTGTGGTTGGGGTGCATAAATATTTTCATTACGTTAAGTGCGAAATAGCCAACAATCTTCTGATGTGCTACAAAGTGGAGGCTTTAGGTTCATACCTAGATTTTGTGCCACCTGCTTACCACACTCATAAATGGGCTGATTGGAGTCTTTTCCAGCTGCCAAATGGGAGTAATATATCATTCCTTACAGAGATCTCAGGGTATTCTGTTCTTATGCTTTTGCTGACTATATTAAATCATTCTCTTAAAGTCTTGTTCTGTGTTTTTGGGAGTGTAGCTCAGATTTGATCTGACACAGGAGTGTAGGGAATGGTTTCCTCCCAGGCATTGCTGTGCCCCTTCCACAGTTTGCTGCTGGCCACTGGGTGTTGTGCTGTGACCCACATTCACCCTGCCTGCAAAGCTTTGTCCTCTGGCCCTCTGCCAGCTCTCCAGCGCTGCTCCAGTTTAGAGAAGTCTGCAGCAAATACGCAAACAGTGCGAAAGCAAAGAGGCTTAGAATCAGGTCCTTCTCTGTATGGTTTTGTTCTTTTGAGGGGATTTGTTTCATCTTTAGGTCCCATCATGCGTGTAGAACAAGTGATGCTCTAAGATCTGTGTTTAGAAATGAGTTGAAGGAGAGCTGGAGTACAGCTAAAGAGAGAGTATGAATTTTGTATGTGGCTGAAAAAAAGAGATAATCAACTTGTGTCAAAGAATTATGAAGTTTAATTTATACCAAGAGAAAACTAAATAGGTTAAGGTTTTAGGGATAATTATAGAAGGCCTCTTGATCATGTGAAATAATGTCCCAAAATATCAAGTGGTATAATTGTTAATTGGAATGTATCACTCCTAGTAGCTTTAATAATTAGTTATACCTCAGCATATGCATGAGACTGCTGAGTGATTTATCCAAAAAAATGTATTTGTGGCTTCGATATATGCATGTGACTGGTGAGATTGCCCTCCAGGTAATGTGCCTATATTATGGTGTACAAGAGGACTGACTGGCAAACTAACCAGACATCTGAATGAGTTTATCATCTCTTGACCCTAATAACTACAGAAAATGTTACGAATTTATTCTTAAGAGCTTGTTTCAATTTTCTACTCAATGTTTATGTGAAAGTGAGGCACAGTAGCAGTGTAGGTATCCCTGCAGGCAGGAGCTGGCAGACCCTTTCCATACAGTTGTGACACCACACAGGCATTGTGACTTTGGATACAATGAAACTGCTTTGACATTTTTAAATGCCAGTTAGACACTAACAATAGCCAGCTTGCCAAAAAAGGATAGGCAGGTAAAATACTATGTATTGAAAAACTGCTTGCTTTAAGTGTATCTTTCCATGCTGGGGGTAAAAAATGGACTGTTTTTAGAAGCGGTGTATTGCTTTCACCACTTGTAGGCAGTGTTCTTTGGCAGTATTTGTGCTTGGAGACTGTGTTTAGTACTGCTTGGCAGGGAGAAAAGTGGTTATTCTTTCAATACACTTCTTGCAGTAAAGCTGGGAGATGGTCTTTTATGCCAAAGTTTGGAAATTGGTTACATCACTGTATTTTCAAAGTTAAACTTTCTTTTCTCTGCAGGTGCACCTGTAGAGACTTCTCCAGAGGAGCAGACAGCCTCTTGTGAAGGTAATTGTTTTCGTGGTCTTATGGAGTTCCAGTAAACATGATTTTTAAAAAATTATTGCAAATAATCTCCTCTTTAAAATCTCTGTGAACCTTTTCCAATCTTCATTATCCTCATAGTACTCTTGTAAGGCAATGTGATTATCTGTAGTTATTTACAGTTTTATAGGCAGTTGAGAAAGGCTCATAAAGTGGCTTATGGAAGATCATAAAACTAGCATGAAGTAAAATATTTGAAATTAATCTGTATATTGAAAAGCTTTAGCAAGTGCCAAAATACCTGAACTATCCTTTCATTAATTTAGTCACTCTGTTTTCCTTTGTTCTTGATTACAATCATGGTAAATATGTGTCTTTAATGATTCATTTTTTTCACCTTTTTTTCTCCTAGGTTCAAATGCTGCTGTTAACATGGAAATTTCAGAATCTGTTGGTAAGATGAGACTTGTTCCTTTCCACTACAATAGAACTATAATGTACTACTACAGTGCTTTCCTGAATCACTGCAAACAAAATAGAAGAGCCTTTACATTTTTGGTCTTTACTATTTTTGTGGTATCTATACTTGGATGAGAAAAGAGGTAATTGAACACTAGTATGCATTGACAGGTGCAATTGGGTTACTTGGACACTGTAAAATGATCAGTGCTTTATTAAAAAATAATTTCATATTACAAAATAGTCCCATTAACGTGTGTGGAATAGTGATTAACAAAAAACTTCAAAGTGGTCAGTAATATGAACAATCAGAACATGGAAATTGTATCTTTCGCATTGTTTTTATATGGCTTTTGAGCAAACTTAAACCATAATCCCTCTCCTTTGCTTTCTAAACATCTGGTAGTGTGTGTCTGTCTGTGGATATAGACCACTGTGATGGTCTGAGTGGATCTTCAGATTTGCTTTTTCTTTGTACAATTGTAGCCTTGTTAAAACAGAACTTCCTTTATCCCTCTGAATCACAGATTTCTTATGTCAGCACACAAGGTAGTTTGAAAGCTCCTGGTATTAATAATTTCAGAAACAAGCAGCAGTTGGCCCTTCTTATTCAGGAAAACTATAACTACCTGGTCTGTTAATGCCTTTGATTTTGTCCTTGGGGCAGGGGCTTTTCCCCATAGTAATTATTTTTTAATTTCTTTAACTATTTGACTCTATCTAACTGGTCAATTTTTAGTGGAAAATGGAGAGACAGAAATGTCCCCAGAAGAGTCATGGGACCACAAAGAAGAAACAAGTGAAGCAGAGCTAGGAAGTGGTCCCACAGGGGATGCAGGGCCTTCTGAAGAAAGCGCTCAGGAAATGATGGAAGAGGAAGAGGAAATACCAAAACCGAAATCTGTTGTAGCACCTCCAGGTGCTCCTAAAAAAGAGCACGTAAATGTAGTATTCATTGGACATGTAGGTAAGTTGTAAGTGAATATGAAGTAATTGCATCTTTCTGTTATGTGTTATCTGGAACTCAGAGGATTAGAAATGAATGCTGTTCTTTGTAGGCATGTATGTGTTCAGCATGTCTTGAGGCTAACAGGAGCATTAATTCTAATGAAGCTGCTCTGGAAAATGAAAAATTTTAAAGAAGATCTTTCAGTAGTAGAGTGCCCAGGGTAGAGTGTGTTCTCCTGGACACAACAGTGCCTGTGTTCATGATTTCTCAAGTACCTGCTCCTGTTGAGTGCTGAAGTGATATATCTGTGTTTATCATCTAAAGAATAAAATCAGAAAAGGGTGCTTCTTTTCTGCTTGTTTTAATTAAAAACAGTTACTTATCACCTTAAAAGTCCTGTAACTTAGTCCTTGGGTAAATCCAGAATGGAGTCACACAAAGTAAGGGGCAATGGGCAGACGTACATCCCAATATTGAAGAACAGGCCACACAAATTAGGGACAAGGGGTAAAGGAAGCATGGGAAGGGATTTTTGCAAGAGCTTCCCACACTCCTAACCCTCACTTGAGCTGGATCACTGCTTGGTGAGGGGACTTTTTTATGGATAATGCTGAATTTATATATATGAAATCAGAGTTTTCAAAATTCAGTGTAACTGAATTGACAACGAATTATTATGGGAACAAGGGAATGTGCAAGATGCCTCAAAAAACTTAATTATGGTTAAAAAATACTTTGGAAATAGATTATTTTGTTCATAATAGTTTGCTGTTTCTAGCATTTGTTCTTAAATTGTGAATGACTTGAATTTATTTTTTTCTTTAGATGCTGGCAAATCAACTATTGGAGGACAAATAATGTAAGGAAACTTCAATTTTTAGAATTCCTGTTCTTGTGAATGAAAAAACATTAATTAAAATGAGTAATATTTTCTTTATGGCTTTAATCAGCAGTGGTTAATACTTTTATAACAGAATGTTACTATCCCAGTCAGTTTAGCTATTCATTGTCTTTGGAATTTCTTGATTCTAGAAGATTAATCTTATTGCTATAGCATTTTCACTTAATGGAAGCAACTATGCAAAAGCAACCATTATTAAATTTTTTTTAATTAATCACTTTCTTAGAATATGGCTGGGGTTTTTTGCTATTTTTCAATGCTCTTTGAAACTGCTTTATACTCTCTGTTAAACTTTGTTCTTTTTGTGAAGATTTAAAAAATACCTTTATTCCCCACTGTTAACATTGTCAGACATAATATGATTTCGAAATGTGACAGTATCTGCAATAGGAGACCAAAGTAAATAAGTGCAGCTGGATTTTACAGTTTTGAAAATTTGAAAGTAGTATATAGAGAAATAAATGCTATTTGCTGATGCTAAGTATTTCTATGAATTTGCAGTAATATTCTTAGCAAAAGTGGGAGGTCTTTGGCTTGCATTTTCATCTTACTTTGTTTCAATCAAATTGGAATGCTGGAATTGTCATGCTACATTTAACCTTGTAGATTGTACTAGAGCAAATTAGCATTTTATTATCTGATGTGTCTGAGTATTCTCCTTGCACAAGGAGATGCCTATTCTTAACACACCTAGTGATGTGTTGTGTTCCTAAAGCTTTTTGTGCTCTTTCATTTTTGCAGAATATCCCTTCGATGTAAGGGGAGAAAAACTGGGTGCTTGTACCAGTTTTGTCATTAACCTGTTATTTACTGTTATTATTGATTGTCCCTGTAAACTAAGTAGATTACTGTTACCAGAAGATCAGGTAGAAATAGCTGAGGAAAAAATATTAATGTTTTAATATAATAAAACTGTACACTACTTGCTTCTTTTCAAAACTGAAAGCTCTCTTGAAATACCAGTTTCCTTGTTCTATGTAAAAAGAATGAAACCCAAGCTATTTTTATTTGCATTTCAGAAATGGGGCGGGGATGTGTGTGTATGGAAAAATTCTTCTATCACAATTTTTACTTAATTTTGATATATTGAATTAGTCTCTGAATCAGACTAATCAGATGCAGTTCCTTTTGAAATCTTGCCTCTGTAGAACATTTTACAATCAGGCTTAAAGACATTGCTCATACTTCTGCTAAAGTGTTATTGGTGTATTTTTACATATTGGATAATGGCGTGGCTGTGGAGAAAAAATTCCACTCCTATCAGACTATTTTAGTTTTTCAAAAGAATCTGTAGGGATTGTGTAAGTATTTAACTATTTGGAAATATGTTTCTGCTTTATGTAAAATTACATGGGGTTTTTTCCCTCTTCTTAGGTATTTGACAGGAATGGTTGACAAAAGAACACTTGAAAAATATGAAAGAGAAGCTAAAGAAAAAAACAGAGAAACATGGTATGAATTTACTGGAGATAGTAGTACATTTTGCTGTTTTCACTGCAGTGAAACTGATTTTAGTCTCTGTCCCTGTAGCCCTGGCTTCCTTCAGGCAGGATGATGCTCTTGTCATGGGTGGGTTTCTTGTGGGCCACTTGTTTTGGGTTTTGCTGTTGTCTTTTGGTTGACTGGGTTTTGGGGGGCAGTGTGTTTATATACAGCACACGTAGCAGCTTGATTTCTCCTTCAAATAACTCCTGAAAAATTGATTTCCTTTTTGAAAGCTTTCTATTTTTGGCTGTGGTGGAGGTTAATAGGGGTTCAAAGGGCTCTGGAAAAGGAGCAGCTAAAGACTTCCTTGGGGTAGAGCAAGGATGGAGCACTCAGGGGATGGGCACTGACCTGAACTAACTGTGTTAGGTGTGAGACAGGGGAGTAGAAGGGGTGACATAGCTCTTTTTACCAAGCAACCATCGTGCCACTATGGGAGCTGACCATAGTAATTAATATTTCAGGACCTTCCTGTGAAAGTCTGGATGCCTGAAAAGCAGATTTCCTTTTCCAACATTCTCTTTTAGAGACTAAGTTGAAGGAAGCACCTTCTTGAATCCTAGTTTTATTCTTTAAAATGTGTCATGATATGCCACAGAAAGCATGATGTACCTCTGTCATTACCAAAGATCTTATTAGGTCACTATTTATTTGGAGTGTTGAAATTTGAGTGATTTTATTTAGTGGTTCCGAAAGTTCTGTGCTGTGATGCAGCATTGACATTTCAGTCAGAAATGCATCCTTTCCTGAAAAATGTATGTGCAGTGCCTGGACTTCCCATCCAGCTACCACACATAAATTCCCACTTGACTCTTGTTAGGAGAGTAAAACCTGACCTTTGGCTTGGGTGAAATCTTTCAGAAACCCAGGCCATGGTGAAGATTACAACACTTCAGAGCACGTGTGCAGGTACACACCAAAAGCCTTCTGGCTACCTAGGCCTCAGTCAGGGCTAGCTACTGTCTGGGGAACACTGTGATTAGACATCCATAATTCTTAATGTTTAGTGCTTTCTCTGGCTTGGGAACCTCTGGAGCTGGAACGGACATCTTTGTGTTGAGTATTCCCTGATGCTCCCTCCCTGATCACTGCTCAGCAGTGTCTCTTCAGACATCATCCAGTCACTACAAAAGAAAAGCTAAGGATCTCTACAAGCTGTTGTTAGTGGCCAAAAATATTGCTATGTTAAACCAGTTCAATGTAGTTATTATTACTTTTATTAGCCTTAGTAAGACTATAAATTTTTTCTCTTCTTTATATTCACTAATTTTCACAAAACCTGAAGGAGCTAAGTAATATTACTTCGAAATTTCAGTTTATCTGTCTAACTGAAAGCCAACTTGTCAGTGGCCAATGGGAAAAATATAATTAAGAGGGGACAGCATTTGATATGATGAAAATACCAGAGATAGACACATCTTTATACACAACTACTTCATAGCCAACTTCTGTTTAATATGTGCAAATAAATAAGAACTAATAATTATAGTTCTCAATAATGTTACATGCAAATCGGAACTAATTTTTTAGTTAATTATGCTGAGAAGGAGGAATTGTTTTGTATTTTTGTTTTTCAGACTGAGGTAAAGCTTTCATTATTTGAGGTTAGATCATATGGAGAATTTAGAAATTCAAAATTGTTTTTCAGAACTGTATCCTTCTAGGTGTGTGAGGGAGAGCTGGCACTGGCCTCTGCAGCTCACTCTACACACAAAACAGTCAGTGAAAGTCACTGTTGGTCTTGGAAATGCTTGAGTTTAGTAATGCCGAGGTGGTTAGAATAATAAAGCAGGAAAAAAGGCATTTTATGATTAACAAATTGTATATAAATTTAATAAAAATCAATACAAAAATAGAGTATTTGGGTTGGGATTTTTTTAGGTACCTTTCGTGGGCCTTAGACACAAACCAAGAAGAACGAGACAAAGGTAAAACAGTAGAAGTGGGTCGTGCCTATTTTGAAACGGAGAAGAAACACTTCACTATTTTAGATGCTCCTGGACATAAGAGCTTTGTTCCAAATATGATCGGTGGGGCTTCTCAAGCTGATCTTGCTGTGCTGGTAAGGACAAATCAGATACTTTTATTTTGCATATACTGTGGATTTAAGCTTCTGATTTTTATTTTTTGTTTGCTCCTTTATTCTTTTAATTAGTTACAGCAGGCAGAATTTTCAAATACTAAGTTTACTGAGTTGAGTGGGTTTTGGAGTAACTTAACATCTTCTTAAAGTTGTCCACAGGTGTCATGTGATTTTTGTGTATGTCAGTGCAGAAACTAATGGGTAATACTGAGAATATACCACTGCATTTTGAAAGGTTTGCCTGCCCAAAGTTATTTTTTATTAAGGCAGTATTATTGATTGATGATTGTTCTGTTGAAAGAATTGTAAAACTTTTATTAAAATACGTATTTTTAATTAGGTTATTTCTGCAAGAAAAGGAGAGTTTGAAACTGGATTTGAGAAAGGTGGACAAACAAGAGAACATGCCATGTTAGCAAAAACAGCAGGTGTAAAACATTTAATAGTTCTTATTAATAAAATGGATGATCCGACTGTAAACTGGAGTAATGAAAGGTGAGTTTAATATTAAAAAACCTAATCTTCATTGAATGATACTGAAATAAAATAATTCCTAGGTAAAGCAGTTTTTGTATCCCATTTTTGCTGAAAGAATGGTAGACTAGTGGACTAAAACCAGAAGTTATAAAGCTGACAGGAAAACCAGAAGCGTAGTGCCTAGGACAGTACCTCTCAACTAAGCCAGAAGTTCTACACTACTTTAAAACATTCACTTCAACTGCTTGGGTCCATGCAGACTTCTCTAACAAATCCATGCATTCTGGCGTAGTTTAACTGTTGACTGGAAAACTTTGTACTGAATCTAAATAAGAAAGTGATTCTGTTTTCAATAGTCAGATTTGCCAGAGTTGTCAGAGAACCTGCTGTGTGTGCTGCCCAGAATTGTGGAAGTTTTTGTGGGAAGGGCCTGTGCAACCTTGGAATGTCAGCTGACCTTACTAAGAGACTAAGGCATGCCCAGTTTGTTTCTTTGTCCTGCCCCAACCTTCTGACATCATTGAATTTGGCCAAAACTGAGAGGAGAAAGTGTAACAGAAATAAACAGCATGAAACCTTCAGAAATGATGTAGGAGATTGGAGGGGACCAAGCCAGCACTAAAGTGAAAGCCTGGAGCCACGACCTCAGTAGGTGTCTGCGTGGTCTGTCCTGCTGTGCTGGCCTGGACCTCTTGCTTGCAGGCAGTTCCAGGATGTGCTGCTGCTCACCCAGCCCCATAACTGAAGTGTGTGGAGAGCACTGATGATGCTTTATGGAGCAGAGGAATGAGGGGAATAGGGGAATAGATGATACCAAGTTGTGCTGGAAGACTGCGGAGAAGATGCAAATAGGCCTCTAAGCATTCTTAGGTTTGCTTGCCGCTCACATAGGAACTGATAAAAATGAACTGTCTGTGGGTTTTGTTGGTTTTTTAAAGCACAGTATTATGTTATGCTGGAATAAGCAAAACTTACCTTGATCTGCTTGTCATTTTAATAGATATGAGGAATGTAAAGAGAAACTGGTGCCATTTTTGAAGAAAGTTGGCTTCAATCCCAAAAAGGATATTCATTTCATGCCCTGCTCAGGACTGACTGGAGCAAACCTTAAAGAACAGTCAGAATTCTGTCCTTGGTATATGTATGTATCTTAAATTGAGCAACTTGAATATTTGCTATATTTCAATGCAAGTAAATGCTGCAGTGAAGCTGGGAAGTAGCATAGCATGGTACACTGTAGTTGTGTGCCAGAGTGCTTGAGGAAATACAGTCAGAGCAACAAGAACACAGCCGTGCAAGGTGCCAACAAAAAGCATTTGCCAACTGCAGAAAATTATTAGTAAAATATTAGCAGTGTTCTTAGGCTGTGTGAGTTCGGTGCCAAAGAGAGCTTGAATGTGCCAGTGATGCTGCAGTTGACGTTGCTAGAATGAGTAATTGATGTGAACAGTTTGCTTGAAGCAATGTTACAGTAGGGCCAAGCCATGTCTCAGTGGACGTCATGTTTTTCAATACACTTTAAAAGGTATTAATGGAAATCATGTTTGGACCTAGCTTATGGTTTTGTATTTCCAAAGTATATTACACATCTATCATGATTCTCAAAGCAGTAATAAATTTGTGTAGAATATGCCTGTAATGTGACTTAAAAACATGCATTTCCTGGGTGTTAACATGTTGGCTGGGGTAAAGTAGACACTACTGATGGGATGTTGTAATAGATTTAACTGTCTTAGAGGTCACTGTTCTCAGTGATGACAAATGAATATCATTCCTTTTGTTGGACTGCATTTATCTATTCTGAGTAATTTTTTTTTAAATAGAAGAGTGCTCACAAAATTGAAACAAATGCCTTCTGCTCTTTTAGTGGATTACCATTTATTCCATACCTGGATAATTTGCCAAACTTCAACCGTTCAGTTGATGGACCAATCAGGCTGCCAATTGTGGATAAATATAAGGTACAGACTTAAATAATAGGATGGAAAGTATAAACAGGCTGTTTTCAGAAAGCAGTAAATGGACTATTTACTGTAGTTTTAGAGGGTATCTTTTTTTCTTTGCTAATGTTACATTTCCAACTGTAGAATAGAGGTGGGAAGGGGAAATACTAATTTTGCCATTATATGAAACTCCTAAAATCTATAATCTTCCATGAGAACAGTTTCCAAAATATTAAGTATAGCAGTACTAGATAACTTCATAGAGTTAAGTAATCAAACCTAGAGTTAAATCATAAATAGAGCAGACTGTTTAGGAAAATGTTTTCAATTGTTATGTAATGATTTCTTTCTGTGAAGGATATGGGCACTGTAGTCCTTGGGAAGCTGGAGTCAGGCTCTATTTGCAAAGGACAACAGCTTGTGATGATGCCAAACAAGGTATGGTAAGGTTTAGGTATTAAAAAAATTTACTACCCTTAAAAAGGAGCTTGATTCTTAAAGATACTTTAAATCAGAAAATGTTCTGTTGCTCTCATGAACACAACCAAGCTCTCACATTTACATGGGTGATGTTTCTGGGGGTGGGGGGTGTAGTTCCTTAGCATGCAGATCTTGGGTTGTCTTGCCTTAGTAAACAAATTGCTGGACTACAAATCATCAGACTTTTTGAACTGTGTTTTATTTTGTGTTTGTATAGTTGGCCCACTAAACTTTTTTCCTGCTGTGGGTTAATATTGCTCAAAGGTTTACTTCTTCCCCCTCTCCTTTTTTTTTATTTTCCCCCAAAGGGAATTAGGAAAAAAAACTTGAAAAAGAAAAGACTTCTTTTAAAAAATTCAAGTATTAGTAACTCATTATTCAAGTATTTTAAATGCTCTGAAGCTTGACAGAACCAAATATAGTGAATTTAAACTGTAATGGAGTTATTTATTGAAATACTGTTATATTAAAATAATTTTGTACCAGACTAAAATATTCACAATGCAAAGCTACATTTTTGTTTTCTTTAAGCACAATGTGGAGGTTCTTGGAATCCTTTCTGATGACGTAGAAACTGACTCAGTAGCCCCAGGTGAAAATCTAAAGATCAGACTGAAGGGAATTGAAGAGGAAGAGATCCTTCCAGGATTTATTCTCTGTGATCTCAACAACCTTTGTCATTCTGGACGCACGTTTGATGCCCAGGTAGAATAACTTCATTTAATTGCTGTATAGAGGGGTAAAAACCATGGAAGTACTTCGTTTGTGTTTCACCAAATCTGAAACTTCAGTAATTTGAAGTTTCAGATCAGATTTCTTCTTCACTACCGTATCTCTACATTGGCAATAATATACATACTTAACACTGACATCATTAATTTGAGTTTCAAAACAAATGACATTTTAAAATATAACTTCTCAGTGAAATTTTAGATATTTAAAATGATGAAAGCAAGATCTCATCAGGCCAGTTCTTCTGTTTTTTACTTTCACATTATAAACAAGTTAGTGACTTACAAATTTTGTTTCTTTGACAAAAATTTGTGTGTATATTGTTCAACTATACATTCTAATATAGTTTTGCATTTGATTATTCTCTGTTCTTTTATAATTGAAATTAGGAAAAATGCACCTTTTTTGAATTGTTTTACAGATAGTGATAATTGAGCACAAATCCATTATCTGCCCAGGTTATAATGCTGTGCTGCACATCCACACCTGTATTGAAGAAGTTGAGATAACAGTAAGTGGCATTTTAAGTTGTGATGTGAATGTAGACAATCCAGTTGTTAGGATGAGGAGTTCTGTTGTGACAAAATCTGTAGACCAACTAATGCAGCAAAGCTCCAGCCTTGTGTGGAACCCTTGGTCAGTGCCCTAACACAAACAAAAATAGCTCAAACTGTGAATATAAGCCTTCTGAAAAGTGTTACAAGTCATGACTGACTAAATCATGCAAGTTTTTTCACATACTTGTTTGTAAGTATTTTCTTTCTTAGACCTCTTGTGTTTGGTTGGAAAGAAAAATAAACCCTTATTTTAGCACTTACAGCTATTAATTTTTTTTATACAGGCCTTAATCTGCTTGGTAGACAAAAAAACAGGAGAAAAAAGTAAGACACGGCCCCGTTTTGTGAAACAAGATCAAGTATGCATTGCCCGTTTAAGGACAGCAGGAACTATCTGCCTTGAGACATTCAAAGATTTCCCTCAGATGGGTCGCTTTACCTTAAGGGATGAGGGTAAGGCTGCTCCATCAACACTTACTGACTGCTGCAAAAACACACTTGTTTGAAATAGGAGATCATGCATGGCAGTGAGGTATTAAAAGGCTGGTATCTAGTGGAAATCACTCTCTGGTAACAATGGAAAAGTAAATCTAAGCAAATTGTTGTCATTGTGCAGAGTTCTTGCTAGTAACAGAAAGCCTGTTTGATTTGAATAATGTACAGAAATGTGCATCGTGAAACAAAAGATTGGATTTGAGAAATTACCAGCAATGCTTTTTTCATGTGTCCTGGAATGTCCACCCCCAATATGAATACCATAGTTTCACTATTTAAAGTTAGAAAGTATCAGGGGGGTTGTATGTAGGGCTTTAACTCCTGCACACCCTGGTAAAACTTGCAGATTTGTGGGATGCATTTAAAATAAATTATCTTGAAAACCAGTAAACACGTCTGGTAGTGATTCTGCCTTGCCTTCTCCTTTGATGAGTGTAGAGCAGGCTTTCCACAATCCACATGGTGTTCTTTACTGTGAGGATAACAGGCTTACTATTTTTAAGATTTTATTGTGCTTTTAAAATACGTTGATGCTACAATGTAACAGTTTATTCTCTATGATTTCTAATACTCTGAAGAGCCTGTATTTTGGGGAAAGTTTTCATGTTCTTGGAGACTTACACATTCCTTTCCCAGTAAATATAACTTTGCTGTTTGTCTCCTTGGTTTAGGTAAGACCATTGCTATTGGAAAAGTTCTGAAACTGGTTCCAGAGAAGGACTAAGCATTTTTCTCAATGACCCCGCACAATACTGTGAGGAAAATCGACTCAGCAAAAGCCTACTTCACACCGCCTTCTTATTTTCTGCCCATTGATAAACTTCTCCCCATATTTTGCAAAGACAAATTTCACAGCAAAGGTCCACATTATGTCAGCTTTCTCATATTGAGAGCTCTGCTATGCCACTGTTGAATTTTCCCAAAAAGAATTTTTTTTTTCTCCCAAATTCTGCTTCCTTGGAAAGATTCGGCAATAGCTTTGTAAGTGATGTGGACATAATTGCCTATAATTATGAAAATCTAAAGGATTTTTAATGTTTCATTTCCCCCAACATATATATTAAGACCTCTTTTTTCCAGGCAGATCATTCAGAGTGTGCGAGTGTGTGTGCACATGTTACAAAGATGACTACCATGTTAATAAACTATTCAATTTGAAATCTTTTTCGGTATTCGAATTGCTTTTGAATAATGTTTTTTATCTGGATGTAACGCAGTTGCATTAGCTTTTTAACTTTCCAGTAACCTGGATATTTGGTTACTTGGACTTTTCTAAACTCCTCAACCTTCCCACACACACAGTTTTAAATGAGGCAATTGGGCACTCAACTAAGTTTGTATTAAAATAATTAGGTTTGCCCCTTCCCTTTCTTGAATGCATTCTGAAAATTAAAAAACATTCATGCAAATGTGGCACCTTCATTAGCTTTACATTTGTTAATATCTTCAGCAAATTTAGGTTGACTTAACATCATTACTAGACACAGTAAGTCAATTTTGAAGTCTAGAACTACATATTGTGTCTTTATAAAAATTCAGCATTATTAAATTCCTAACTGGAGAAAATGCTAACAACCAGTAAATCAGTGAAACTTGCAAAAATAAGAGAATCTGTGGCAATAGTGCCTATTAGTATTTATAAGAGCTACATTTTGTGGGAGAACTGGGCCAATTAAAAAGTGCCAGTTACATAAATTACTCAGTTCACCCTGTCTTTAATTTAGAGGGCTGGATAATCCTTGCTGTTTTAAAGATCAGTCTGAACTGAGAGGGAGAAAGACTATTTAAATCCCTAAGAGTTTGCACATACTGAAATATGGGAGGGTCAGAATCAAGCACAGTCTGTAAATTTTTGCATATCTATCAAAAAGCAATGTAAGCTTATGAGGACCAGTGAAGTTTTTCTTGAGAAATTAAAGCAAAACTGGTTCAAAGTAAAGCTTACTCAGTACAACTTGAAGGAGCTGCATAATAAAACCCTATTTAGCTGCACTTTGAAAATGGACTGTCTGCAATTGCTATCCTGATTCTAACAATTAGGATGAAGGCTAAGGGATTTTTTTCATTTCCCAGAGTATTACTAGTAATTATTAAAAGGTATCTTCAGAGCTTCTTCAGAATGTCTTAAAACATTTTCAGTTGTAAAATTGGTGAGCCCATCTTCTCCCCCAAAAGTTTACAGTCTAGTGACTGTATCTGAATTGACAGATAACTCAAAACTGAAACAGATTTACCTTTTTTGGGGTTTTTTTGTTTTGTTTTGTTTGTTTCTTTGTAACTGTGGAACTCCCATTCATTTCACTTACAGCTACATTGTATGGACAGAAGAAGTTATTGTCCTTCAGTTTCATATGACTACACTTGTAGCTACCGTAATGCATGGAATTTAAATAAATTTTATTATGTCTGCAAATCTCTGGGCTTTTATTTTTTTGGTAAATCAGGGTTTAAAAAGTAACTTTTTTTTTTTTCCTACCAAGTGAACAAAACCCATGGTTCCTTGGATCTTAAACTAATGAAGAAATTAAAAGCCAAGCAAAGTTACTGTCTTGTTCATATTCTGGACTGACAAGATTACAGATATCTGACTGCTTTCTCAAAGTAAGCTCATGGATTTGAAATATGCAAAGACCATTATTGGAGAATACTTCCAGTTAGATTCCTAAATTGTTAGGTCTTTTGAAACTTATTTTTTAAGGCATTGAAATGCATCTGAAGACTGCATGATGCTCCAGCATCATTTTTCAACTGTAAAGCAAATTTAATGAGGGATTCTAAAACATTATTTTGAGGCTGGGCTGAGTATTTATTATTAATCTGAATAATCCTCTGGTGGGTTGGAGTATCGGTAGATAGAAAGTCTGAGTATTTCCATTATTCATCTCATCTAGTGCATTTGATTACCATTTCTGTAATTCCAGTTAATGTCACCGTGTCTGTAAAGGGAGAGGCTGTATTATTACAAATTCATTAACAGAATCCACATTATGCAATTAAAGATATTGCTATTCTGTGGGAGGTTTTTACTTGGGTATAAAATGATTTGCATTCTATAGCAAATATATGAAAACGTAAGGCATAAATCTACACAAATTGGCTGCATTTTGGGTAGAAGAGCTGGAAGTACATTGTATTTGAATAGTCCTCAGATTACATCTCAACTTTTTCATTTCATCTCCATTCTACATTTTATAGTCCCATTTTTGCTACTATTAAATTCGGCTAAATCTAGATGAAAGAAGAAAAAAAGATAACGTGGCTTTGTTAGAAATAAATACTATTTGCTGATTCACTGATGTAATAAACTTTTTTAAATGACCATTTTGAATACTTCCTTTTGTGAAAATGTGGTATGCTGCTTTGAAGATGAAACAGAAATAAAGGAGCTGTGCAACCACAACTGTTGAAAGTAAGGGTGGGGAAAAAAAAAAAAGAGGAAATCAAAGTTGGGATTGAAGATACAGAAAGCCTAGGAACACTGCCAGGGTGTAACTGTGCTTGCATGTGATACTGGCAGGGTATTCCTGGTTCTGGCATAGCTGTAACTCATGCCAGCAAAACTCTTGAGTTTTTTGGCAGAAAGGAGAGATTTGGGGTTTTCTTCCTCAGTGTAATGACATTTGCAGTGTGGTACTGGTGAGGATCACACCTATTCTCTCTGGTTGTTGGCCAAAGTTTGTAGTGTAGATATGGCTTAAGCGTTTAGCCATGATGTAACTTATAAAAACATAAATTATTCCATAAATTAAGGCCTTATATGTCTTTGAACTGAAAACCTTGGTATATGTAACAAAAATGCAAAAAAAAATCTGAATATGCAGCAGTACTAATAATTTGGCAACAGGAACATAATTACTTGTTTCTGCAAGTTACAAGAAGTAAAGCACACTAGTTGGAGGAATGGGTACAGTGATCAGTTGACTAACATTGCTATCAGCTGTCTACTTGAAACCATTTCAGCTACCTTGGTCATCTCTGCAGACAATCGGGAACTGATCCGTAAATACGATGGCACCAGTTTCCTGAGACACTTCCTCTGGTAGTAAACTGTATTCCTGAACAGCAGTCTGTTGGTGATGGTGTAATAGTGTTGTAAGAAAGGAGGTTTATCCATGGGGATATTTGCTGGTCGTGATTTTTATGCCCCTCTACAGACTTTTTTCCGTGGCATAAAAAGCCCAGTGAAAATTGCTCAATGAAGAACCTCTGTTTTAGACTACTTATGGTACCAGTCCATATATTAAAAATTATGTTAATTATGAGAAATGTGTTTTTATAAGTGTTTCTTACTGAATATTACCTAAGAAAGAAAGATTGTTTCGAGGTCCCAGGTATTTGATTCTGTATTACTCTGGCTTTTCGGTTCTTAATGCAGACTGTTTAAATGATGATGTTAAAGCAGATGACATGTACTCCAGACAAAACTGTTTTCTTCCTGAAATGGTACCTAAAGGCTCTTACTTATTCTGCTGTTTTTGTATACCCTATAGAGGATTTGGTACAGAAAAATATACCGACAAAACTGGAGTTACTACTGAAGATTTTATATTGTGAACCTGTTTCTTTCCTTGTGTTTATTTTAATGCACTATAAACCTGCCAAGATACTACTTTTCCTCTGAAGAAATACTAGAAAGGATTCTAGTCTTAATATAAAATGGAAATTAATGCTAACAAACCCAAAATCTGTTGTCTGTGTATATATAACTTTTTATAGTACATACCCTTTCATTGGCTTTCTTTCCCGAAACTTATCAACTTCCAACATAAATTATTCTCCATTTCCCCTCAGTTGCATACACCCAAAAAAGTCCACATACTTCTGAATAAGAGTAATAAGAGACATGATAGATTAACTGTGGGCTGACAGAAAGATACGTGAGGAGTGTTCCTGTCTTTCATTAAGCCTCTAGAAGTGATGTGAGGCAAAGCAGTTCAAGAAGAAACTTTGCAGCGTGTGCCCAGTGACAGGTGCCTCTGTCCTTTGGAACAGTCACTTGGTGACAGTGAATTACTTGCACCAAAAGCACCCGTGGCTGACAGGTTATGGGTGGAGGTGACTCCAGGATTGCAAAGGAACACAATCTAAAGAAAACAGTGCTTGATCACTGGATCTACTGGGGAGATTCTCTTCTGAGCTCTCCTGACAGGGGCTTCTTACTCCTGTTTTAATCTCTGCATATTCTCTGTGCTGGTTTTGTTTCAAGAAGTACACTTACAGACACCTGAGATTTTGACATTGCCATCAAATAATCTGGAGGAACACAACACGGGAACTGGACCTTGAATAACAAACCTCAGAGATCTGTTTGCAGCAGAAACAATTGCTACTTGTACATCTCTTTGGCTGTGAGAAAGTATAAAATTAGGCATCTAGAGAAGCGTTTTCGTAAGTAAGTAATGAGGTAGAACAGCTTGCAATTATTCTAAATCTTAGCATTTAAATAAGTGACCCAAATGACTTAAAGAAAAATACATACTTCTGTAATCCAAGAAGTTAAAATTGAGAGCTACAGCAGGATAGTGTACAGCAATAACTCATCAAAGTAACAAACCTAATTTCCTTGTAGTGATAACTGTAAATGTATGACATTGCTAAACTAAAAGTGCACTCTTTTATAGTTTATATTCATTGCATGCTGTATTAAGCTGAAATATTTCTTAGCCAGAGATTAACTTAATTTTTCCAAGACAGCTCTGTTAGCTCTGCCAAGTACCTTTCAAGAGAAAATCATTATACTAAGTCAGTTAAACCACAGCTAGTAAAATTCAGTCATGTCAGACCTAAAATTGTTCAGAAAAATGTACTTGGATGAGACTGATACATGAAAAATTTGAATTTGAGTCACTAATAATAGTCCCTTTAGTTTTATCCTATTAATGCTATACTGACCCAGTACAGTCAGTGTTCAAAGAGGCTGTTCAATCATATCTTTCAAGACTAGTCTGGCTCGTTTTCAGAGAGATGTTCCAGTCATCTGACTTCTTCTATTTTGTTTGAACAAGTTGCTCTAATATGTTGATGTTTTATTAAAATATGGCTGCTCTAAAACATGCATAGATAGAAGCAAGGCTAATACAATTATCAGAATATACAACACCATATCTAGTATGCACATGCATAAATTCCACCAATACTGAAAAGATTTTAATGAGTCTGCCCTTTTTGGCTACCCTGCACATTCCTCACTTTCAGTAATTTTGCTAACCAATACTTCACAGCAACAAAGCATAGCTTTTCTTAGCTAGTTTCTTTTTTGTTGTTGTTCAAATAACACAATAGAAAAGAAAAACTTCCTTTTTTTTTTTTTTTTCACTCTTTAAAATCAGGACATGTCCATATAATTCTTCCCTAAGTCTGGACAAGTCTTGAATCCGTCAATTATTCCACTATTGCTCCAAGAACACTAACAGCAGAATGAAAATATAAACGACTACATAAAGCAGCTTGTCAAGAAACTAAGCTATTTTAGCTTCTTTCTGTTTGTACTGGCACACTGATGGAGCAACAAATTTTGTTGGAAGACATCTGATGAGAAGGAATAAAACCATAAATACAAAGGCAAAGAACAGGAAAAAAATCTAGAGAAGAGTGAATGACTTAAAACTCCTAATTTAATGCATATTTAAACCCTGGTTAGGCATAGCTGCATTATCCAGGTGGCACCTTACCTGTGTGATAAACACAGACAACCCAAAGTTGCCAGGGCATATACAGCACTGTGAGAATGAGATCAAAATAATTCCAGGCTACATTTTAACTCAGAACAATGTATTTATCCAGTATGGAACTCAATGGAATAAGCATCCTGCAATTAAGCTACTTCCATGTAATCAGTCAATGCATTTCTAACAGAACAAGAGATGCAGCAGTTCTGGCTTTATCAGTCACATGGGAGGAAGAAATGGTTTGGCATGTGATAATCAGTGGTTACCCCAGTGGTAGTGACCTGGAAACAGCCAAGTTCAAGACAACGAGTGTATAAGGAAGATGGGTGGCAGAATACAGTCCCTGGACTCCATGAGACAGACTTTGGTTTATTCAGAGAACCAGTGGGCAGGATCCCGTGGGAGGCAGCACTGAAGGGCAAAGGAGCTCAGGAAAGCTGGCAGCAGGTCTTTAAGGACAGCCTTCTCCAGTCATACAAACAGTTCCTCCAGTAGATCTATCAAGAGACTGGCTTGGCTAAACAGGGAACTTCCGACAGCACTCCAGTGCAAAAGGACAGTAATACAGGGGGTAAAATCGGGGATAGGCCTCGAAGAAGGAATCTGAAGACAATGCTCAATTCATCTTCAACATGATGGTGTGGATGGGTGTCCAACTAGATGCGTAGCTACTGTTTGGATAACAGGGCTTTGAGGGCAGAGATAATGACTCCACTCCACTTGAAGGCCAGTAACAAATTGAGTACTGCTGGGATTTATCCTGGGACATGTTCTGTTTAATATCTCTATCAGTGACCTGAAGCGTGGGCACATCAGGTTTGCAGCAGCATCAAACTTGGGACCAATCATTACCCTCATGTACAGAGGGACCTGGACAGGCTGGAAATTAGGCAACACAAACCTGTCAATACTCGACAAAGGCAAATGCAAACCTGCACTTGGGAAGGAGGAGCCCATTGTAACAACGCAGGCTGGAGAATGACTGGCTAGCTCTGCTGGAAAGCGCCTGGGGGAGAGCCAGCTAAACACGATCCACCTAACCGTGGTCCCTGGAGGCAGAGGAGGGCAGCAGCATTCCGGGCTCGACCAGTAGAGCACCATCAATAAAACAAGGAAAGTACGACTAAACCTTTCTTCACCGTGAGGACACACGGTGAATACAGCCCCGAGCAACCCGGCCTGACCTCCGGCTGGCCCTGGCGCCAAAGCAGGATGGACTGACGGCCTCTGGAGCTCTGCCCCAAGCTGGATTAGCCCGTGTCGCTGCTGGGGCAAAGCTGCCTGCGAGGACAGGACGGGCCCGCCACAACCCGCATACGCTGAACACCACAACCCCCGCTCCGCGCCGGCGGCGGCGCACAGGCGTGCAAAGCGTGGGAGCACAGCGAGCTCCGGGACCCGCCCCCTCCGCTCTCGCCCGCCCTCTCCGGCCTCGCCCCGCCCCGGACGGGCCCCGCCGTGTCCCGGAAAGCGGCGCGCGCGCAGGCGCGGCGGCTGCACGTGGCACCGGCGGGACCATGGCGAAGGGGAAGGAGCACCTGGAGAGCGCCCAGGTACTGCGGGGAGCCGGGTGGGGACACCCGGAGAGCAGCCGGGTACTGCGGGGNCGGGGAGCCGGGCAGGAACACCCGGAGAGCACCGGGCTACTGCGGGGAGCCGGGCAGGGACACCCGGAGAGCACCAGGGTACTGCGGGGAGCCGGGCGGTCGGGAGCGCGGCCGGGCTGCGCTTTACCTGCGGCTGCTGCCGCTGTGGTGCCGTTGCAGGTGAAGAAGGCGGTGGAGGCTCTCCTGGCTTTCGCCAGAAGCAAGGCCAAGGGAGACGTGCTGCTCCTCAACGAGAACGAGAGCTTCCATCTCCTGGTGACGGTGTGGAAGGTCCCGCGGGTGGCAAAAGTCATCAGAATGTAAGAAATTCATACCCAGCCGTGTGGTTACAGGGTTTGCTTGTGTCCTTTGGCTTGGAAAAGAGCTGATTCTGAGCATAAGGGATTTGACTGCCACGGCCCTGTCCTGGCATTTCGTGCCTTGACCATGAACTGCTGGATCAGAGCATTGCTTTACCCCCACTTTTGGTATAACTGGAAGCTGAGCTGTGCCAGCTTTTTTGCACAGAGAATACTGGTTCTGTGGGTTGCCAGTTACAGGGTATATGCCTTTCAATCCTTAAGCTCGAGAAAATAAATCACCTTCTTTGTCTTGACCCACCACTACCAAATCATTAGAAAGACTTCTTTCTTGTGATATTCAAATTTCAATATGAATTAGAAGTTTCCTCTTAAGCTGTAGCTGTGCTATATTGAGAAAGTTCACATCGATTTATCAGGGCCCCAGTATTATAAAGTCTTGTCTAATGACTGGATGCAGCCCTAGTTAAAGAGAGGAAGATGGAGGGTCCTCCTCCCAGGATTTGTGTGGCAAGGGCTGCTGGCAGGACAGAGGATTCAGTGTTGTATCTGACTAGAGCCGTAGTGTTTCATGGTTTAACTTTTACAGTTCTGGATGCTTATCAAGTATAGCTTCTGCTGAGGATATTTAGTGGTTAACAGAATCTAAATACAAGTGCTTCCCTGTATTGTTAAAGGGCAGTGATCTCTCAGTGTAGTCCTAGTTCTGGAAAGAACTTCTTTCTCCTATTACACACTCTTTATGCATCTCATATTCTCATTGTAGACCACTGCCCCATGGCATTCGACCAGAAACAGCTGAGATTTGCCTGTTCACAAAAGATGAACCAAATTTATCGGCAGAACAGACTGAAAATCTGTACAAGAAACTTTTAATCCAGCATGGGATCAAAAGTGTTAGCCAGGTAAGAGAGGTACTTGATAGTATAATACAATACTGGCAATTTCTTTCCTTTTATATTAACAAAAAGGGTAGAAGTAGTTGTTGTTTTCTGCTGTTTAGTATTCTAATTCCAAGTTCACATTTTCTAGTAAGATGCCTTGATTATTCAAACTGTAGGGTTTCTAAAGTGCAAAATTTACTCAGAATAATTTCTTCAGTTTGAAACAGGATTTTTAGCAATCACATATAATTTCTAGATAAATGATCAATATTTCGTTTGAGTAAGCAACTGGAGAAACTCACAACATTTGAATACTTGAGCCCTTTGCAGCTGGATTGGATTGTTTATGCCACCAGCAGTAAAACTATAAAACAACTTATTGTTATATTTAACCTTGATTTAGATGTTATTCAGGTACTTAATTTCAGTTTGGTGATTTTTCAGTTACTCTGCAAGGCATCCGTATTGTTTCTTTCTTAAAACAATAAAAAAAGGATACAGTACTTTTTGATTGTCTTCAGCATTCTAAAGTAATGCACTGTGATAGACTATCATTTATGCAACTTAGTGCTGTGCAGTTCT
Organism: Atrichornis clamosus; assembly: GCA_013400975.1. Lineage (NCBI taxonomy): Eukaryota > Metazoa > Chordata > Aves > Passeriformes > Menuridae > Atrichornis > Atrichornis clamosus. The sequence continues at coordinate 26,265 of WBMZ01009645.1, read as the reverse complement.
AAGAAGCATTTCAGGCTGTGTTTTCAGCAGCAGGGACTAAACTGGTACATGCATTGCAGATCATCTCATACAAAACTCTCAAAAAGGAGTACAAAATGTTTGAAGCGAAGCGTCGTCTCCTGAACAGGTTCGACCTCTTTCTGTCTGATGACCGAATTAGAAGGCTCTTGCCCTCACATCTGGGAAAACACTTCTACGAAAAAAAAAAGTAGGTCTTTAAATTTTGTAAATCCATTTTGCCATTATCTTTTTTAAGATTGGGTTCTTCTTAGTAAAAGAGGAATTGGGTTTTGTTTGGGTTTTCTAATTATTTATTTTTTTTTATCCCTCTCACTTTCTTTTTTAGGGCACCTTTATCTGTAAACCTGAAAGCCAAAAATCTTGCTAAGGAACTACAAAAACATATCCAAGGGACTACACTCCCAGTTAACAACAAAGGGTGCTGTTAGTAAGTACAAATAGATCATTATGTCACTTGAAGGATAGCTGTACCTTAACTGTAGGAATTTTAAGTGAGTTATTTTTATTCCATTAATTTGTGAATAAAAGATATTAAGGGTCACCACTCCAGATTGGACATTTTGAACCTTAACCTGTATAATTAAATCAGTAGTTCTACTTTTTCCTTTTACCTAAGGAATTTTTAGGCACCTGTCACTATCAAACAGCATATATAACCTTAGAAAAATATTATTGTTAAATTATATTAAAGCTATTTGTAAAATACTCTATTCTAGTGAGATTTTTTTCATGCATTGTGTATCTAAAAGGATCTAAATTGGTAATATGCTTTGTAATATGAGGCAGAAGTTGCATATCTAAATATGGAAAGACCAAGACAGGTGAATCTATTCTGTTATCATAAAAGATTTCTGCAATAGCCATCCATCCTTTATGAATACTGAGATAATTGTAGATAAGTGGGCTTTTTCCATTTCTGGGTATGCCTAAATACAAGTCACTTGAGATAAGTTTCTTTGTCCACATACAAATACCATCCTTCTCTTCTTTCAGTACAGCACGTATAGGTCACACCGGGATGACAGTGGATGAGATACTTGAGAATATCATTGAAGCAGTGAAGGTGATTGCTGAGAAGTTACCAAAGGTACTGCTGACTGACTGCATTACAGACAAATTGGTTCATACTCCAGCCTTATTTTTACAGAATATACTGGTTCTGTTGTTGCAGAAATGGAAAAATGTAAAAATTCTTCACATCAAAACACTTAAATCAGTTGCACTTCCAATATATACTGCAGATATCTCCAGCCTGGATGAGCTTGACAAACAGCCATCTCTCAAGAAAAAGGAAGTAAAGGTAAAACAGAATTTCTCCAAACTTTGCATAAAGTCAGGTTGGTGCAGCTAGTTGTCTTCCTTTTAAGCATTGTAATCTCAGGTTTTAATGTATTAGCAGTTGATCCCAGGGTTTTATGGCTAAAAATGGGTTAGACATTCCTGCCTCAGTGCTTCAAATACTCAGTAATAATAATCAAATTATGAAAACTCCCTTATAGGTTGTAGAGCAAACTGAAAATAAAGTGTTTCTAATCCTAAACTGAAGGGAGCTGAGATTCATTCTTAGAACTTTGCTTGTATTGTTTATCCATAGTTGCCTTCTGAAAATGCACTCATTAACATATATGTGGATTCAGATTATGCATTCATTTTTTGTTGGTTAATCAGTGGCATCTGAATAATTCTCAAGTTTATATGTTTGTATATATGGGGGGCTGGTACTTACTAAAAAAAATAATAATTGGCTATTCCTTTGTACTGAGTTCTGCTTATGTTCATTTGTCTGAAATAAATTTGGAACATGAATATTCAACTTAGAGACTGTAATCTTGACATTACTATAGTTGTGAGTTATTTATAATAACCTTCTACATGCAATGCATTTTTTCATATTTTACATATGGTTGATCAGTCCAGGTCTATTGAACAAGAGTCTTTAATAATATTATTACACTGTCTATTGTTTAACCACATTAAAACAATTATTATACATTTAGAAATGTTATGGGGATTTGTCTGAGCTGTTCTTCAATTAATTCTAGAAGGCAAAACCCAAGAAATCGAAGAAGACAGCTAAAAAACTGAATTCAAGTCAAGTCACTGTGACAACTGAAAGTAAAGCTGCTGCTGGTACCCAGGAGCCTGCAGTAAAAGAAAAAGTAGAAATAGTCCAGGAACCAGGTGATCATGATGATGAAGAAATTCCACAACTGGTGCCTATACAAACAACGAGCTCAGCTGACCTGAAGGTAATTGTTTAATACTACTGACAAACTCACATTTCAGTTAAAACTAAGTATTTTGAACTGTTCAGATTGTTCATTGCTCCTTAGGGAACAGAACAGTATGTGTTAACACACTTCAAGTAGACTAGGGCACAGTTCAATTGATAGAAAGCATTTGTCATTTGTAATAGTTTTCACTGATCCTTCTTCCTGAAAAGCAGGAAATATGTTACTTAGGTGGAAGGGTAATTCTTTTGTCTCTGTTAAATACAGAAAGTGGAACCAAGTCAAGAAAAAGGTGACAACTTGAGCAAGAAAACCAAAGCACCCCTTGGTAAGAGAAAGAAACCATCTCTAGTTGTTGAGACTCCAAAATCAAAACCTGAGGCTACAGAAGAGTGTGCAGACTTGCAGACATCACGAAAAGAGAAAAAAGCCAAACAGGTCAGCAAGCCAAAGGAAGCAATAAAAGCAAAAGACAAGAAAAAGACTCAAAAAAAACCTGAAGCAAAGTCTTTTGGAACTCCCAAAGCTGGCAAATCAATACAGTCAGCCAAGAAGTCTTCAAAACCACCGAAGAGGGCATCCAAAAAAGTGCGTGTGCCACCGTCAGCATGAACGTTGTCTATTGTAACGCATTTTGTATCATCATTCAGTGATGTGTTTTTAGTAGACAAGTATTTTGATGAAGTAAAATACCTTCTTAAGAAATCCAATCCCAAGATCTATAATGATTCATTTGTTTCCTTCTAATTTACAAGCTGGTACACTGTCTTAATGGCCCTCTCACCTTTTATCTTCTCCTGGCCCAAACCAAAAAAAACCTCAAATTTTTCAAGTGTCAAAGGGCAGAGGGGGGCCTATTGCAGGGAAAGAAGGCTGAGAAATATTTTATAAGTGACATCTTTCTGAATCAAGAAGCTTGCATGCCAAGAACAGCCATCTACATGCGATTTTAAAGGTGAAATAGCTGCCACCATTTTTAAAAAAATTGTTCAATATAATGAAGACAGGCTGACATCTGTTGGTCTTACTACAGATACTTAAGTTAGCAGCCTGGTACAAGCCAAACATTAATTTTTAGCTGGTTTTACCTAGGGTATTTGTATGGTAAAAAGGCACAAGACTATTTTGCTTTAACCATGTATACTTTACAACATCAAGCAAAATCTTACCTTCAGTTTTGGGCTTTGTTTCTTCTACCAGAACAGTTGAGGGTATTCCTGCATGATGGTCACAGTACCATTGTTTCTTCCATCTGAAAAAAGCCAAAGGCTGTGTGAATTCCAGTTGTGCCAGCCAAGTGAACTAGTCCCATAACAGCATGAAAAATACATATTTCAGGACTTAAAGGTGGTCTATTCGAAATTTTACAGAACAAGCCAGTTGTTCTCTGTCTGATCACTTGTATGTCCTTCTCAGAGTGAGAATACAAGGAGATTTGTGTTGAAAATCCTGTGGTAAAACTCCAAGTAGTAAAAAGGCGGTAAGAGACAAGATTAATCAACAGCCTAATTTGTCATTCAGAAAACCCTATCACATCTCTTTAGGGCATCTCAGCCAGTATATTGATATACCTAGAAAGTAAGTGTGTGCTAAAAAAAAATGTGGTAAACACTAATGAATATGAAAATATTCTGCTTGATCTGTGGTGTCAACCAAAAAAAACCCTTTTGTAACCCTGACCTTTTGTAACTTCTTGACTGTTTTGTGAACCAAGTGCTGTGATAGGAATTGAGTCTGTAGTCAAGAGTAAACCAACAGCACTTGCTGTCACTAAAGGAATAGTTTTCCTTAGCAGCATCATTCTTGCCACACTGTACTTCAACAAAAGCAGGGAAGCTGCATAGGCTCTTAGGCCTGGCATACTTCCTGTTGGTTTGATTTTTCTAGTTACTGGAACAGTGGCTTACCCATCATTAAATAAGCTATTAGGTAGATGGCCCTTGTGAGAGAAGGCACAAGAGATGCTACAGCCAAACACAGTTTTATGCTTGAGTACTTAGGAGTGTTAAAATACAGGTACCGGGTCATTAATACAAGGGTGAACTGAAATATGTCTTGCCTTTTCCATAACTGATTTACTCAATTTTACATCTTGTATTGACAACTGACTTCCTGTTTGTCAACCTGAACTTCTATTCCAGCTGCTCTATTTAAGCCTCCTCCAGCACTGAGTTGGAAGAGTCTATGTGCATTTGCAGATGCACATTGTAGCTGTCTTGCAATTCTCTGCTGTCTACGACCAGCTGCCTCCTCTTGCAAGTGTGCAGGTCAACAAAATCGGTGTTCATCTAGGGACCACCTGTTTTGAAGTGGCTCCCTTCTAGGGTGTCTGAGGTGGTACTGCCTCAGCTGGAACAGCTACACGGGTCCCGCCGTGAGCACCACTCCCAAGGACGCCTCAGCTCCCAAGTGCCACCGGTCGCTACCCTTCAGCCTTCAGCCCCCGCCGCGGCGGTCCCGGGGCTTGGCGGGGCCGGCTGAGGGCGACCTGTTCCCGCCTTCCCCTGCGCGCAGGTGCGGGGGGGCGTGGCCGCCACCTGCCCTCAGGTGGGAGGGCGTGGCCCGGCCCTGCCCTCAGGTGGGCGCCGCCCTCCCGCCGCTCCCGCCTCCCCTCAGGTGCGCGCGGCCCCAGGCGGCGGTGGCGCCGCTCCCGATGGCGGCCCCGGGCGGGCTGGGCCGCTGCGTGGCCGCCTTCTGGCTGGCGCTGGCCTTCGACGCGCTGGGGCTGGCCGTGCTGCTGGCCGGCGTGTTCGCCGACGTGTTCTTCTCCGACCTGCTCATCTACGCGGGCGGCATCGGCATCTTCCTCAGCCTCGTCTGGTGGGTGTTCTGGTACGCGGGCAACCTGGAGGTGCCGCCCGAGGAGCTGCGGGACGACGTGGGTCTGGCGGCGCCCAAGGGTCGCGGGGACACCCTGCTGCGGCGGCTGGTGCACGGCCTCAGCCTCCGCCTCACCGCCGCGCTCGCCCCCGCCCGCCCCGCCGACCTGGAGCTGCAGCGCGCCAGGGGCCCCCGCGGCCGCCCCGCCGAGCCCGGCAGGTGAGAGCCGGGGGGGGAAACACCGGCACGGGACGGGCCGCCAGCAGAGGGAGGCGAATCTGGGAGTGAGGTGTGACCTTTAAGTTTGTCTAGAGCTTGAGAAAGCACTCTTGCCTGAGATTCAGTTTAACACTTGCTGTGTTAAACCACCTGCTCGCAGCTGACACTTCTTAAAAGTAGTGGGGAATCTTTCTGAGCTCAGGCGGTAATAGAAACCGAGTGGGAAAGATTGCACAAATGTGATTAGGCAGGGAAGCCACTTCCTGTAGCCGTCTAAGAACGGAAAAGGCGAGCTAGAAAGGCTCGGTGAGTGTGGTGGAGCTGGCATGCGGAGAGCTGGCTGTCACAGAGCAGCACAGGAGCCGTGTGGTGCTGAACTGGCCCTCACAGTAACTAAATGCTGCCAGAAACAGCCATTAACCACCACCCACGTGAACTCTTGTGAGGGGAAGCTCCCTCTTTAGCATCATGAAATGCTGCTTCTTTAGAGAACAAGAGAGCTGAAATGCTGACTTGTATTTAACTTGGGGGCACAGTTGTAGCTAATAGGTTAAAACTCATAAATGCAATCATTAGTTAAACTACTTGGCTTGAAGCTCAGTCATCTGGAAAAGATGTGATAATATCCAATATGCAAAAAGAGGACCTAGACACTATTTCAGAGCATAGTTGAATATCACCAAGCTTTTCAAAATGTCCCTAGTGCATCCATTGGCACATTCATTTAGGGAGAAAAGCATGCTTAATGCCTTGAAAATATGTGTGGGGAAAAAAGTCAAGCTTTTACTTAACTATGTAAAATCCTTTATTGAAGGAACGGTAAACGTAGTTTTGCACTGTTTGAACTGTTCAAGGATTCTAAACATGTCGCTGTTCTGATTCACTATGTACAGGATCAGCTTTTCCTGCTGCTCCTTGAAACTAAATTCTGAAGATACACTTGGTTTACAGAAAAGTTCATGTGGAAATTGCCTTCTTTCATAAAAGCCACAAAATCTTTCTTAAGAAGAAGTTTTAACAGTAGGGAGATTGAGTACAGATAACTATTGCTTAATAGAAAACTTGTAGGAGGTGGAAAAGAACAGCAGCAGTACAACTTTCAAAGATTTGTTACTGCTCTTTAGTTTATTATTAACTACACCTGCAATTAGAAAATAGGCTGTTGAAAATGAGTCATTCTCTTTTCAGAGGTTTTTTTTTTAATGGATATAAATTTGACAGATAGAGGTCCATATCTGCAGGGAAAAAAATACATTTGTAAATGACTATGCCTAACCTTTTCATCTAATGGCAGCTGCAGGTATTGAGTTCAGTAGATAATCTTCTATCTCTGTAGATGGTCCTACTCGTGATATGTGTACATGGATGTGTATTTTGTTGTAATGACCTTCTAGTAGTGAAAGGTATCCATTATTTTTAAATATTTCAAGTCTTATTCCTGATTCTAATCAGGTTTATTATTTCCCATGGAGGTAGAGATATGTAGTGCTTTAGTACAAGTTAACCCAAGTAAACAGCAGCCTCTATTGTTACACTAAACAAAGTTCAGTACAATTGCATTAGGAATGGTAATTCAGAAGGAACCAAAACAGAGGGAGTGTATAAAAGTTATGTTACATATTGTAACATAAACTCTGTGATTTTACTTTCAAGGTAAAATAAAGGATAACAAATGGTTGCACCTTCAAAAATAATTGAGAGTTCCCTTTTGAAGTAAGTTCATCTAAAGTACCTTAGACCTTCTTACAAGCAACTGTCTGAATCAGATCAGTCTTCCTCATCTGGAGATATTTATGAACTTAACCAAACGGGTTAAACGTGTTTGGGCAGATATTGTCTGGATAGAGGAGGGAAAAAGCACCACCACCACACATACACATACACACATGCCAACCAGAAAAAAAAACCCTAGAAAAAAAAACCTAGAACAACAAAAAAACCCAACCAAAAAAAAACCCCAACACCCTCACTGTACTGGCTACCTGGCCATCAGAAAAGCTTCTTCAGCATTAACTTTTTCAAGTTATTAACAGAATACTGTACGCTGTTCTGATTTCTCATCTTAAAACTATATAGTAGAGAAGGGTGAGAGTTCTCAAGATACGGAATACTTGTATTGAAGGAATAACAAGTAGATTAGGATCCTCAAGGCTGAAAAGATGCAGAGTATAAAATGTTCTAGAAGTCTATACAGTCAGTAATGAAAAGGTATGTAATGCCTGACTCCCAAGGCAAAGCAGGAACCAACAAATGGTCACATGCTATGTAACTGAAGTGTGGGATTATTTGGCACGGGACAGTGGGACAGATAAAAATTTACTGATTAAAAAATCCAAAGGAAAAAGCAGAAGAGATGTAAAGATAGTATATTTTGCTCAGGAAGACCTGGGACAGTAAGTGGCAGTTGAGATGATATCCTGAGGAGATATTACTTGTGTGCTGTATTCTTATGCCTTTACTGAGACATCCACACCTGGCCACTAGTGAAGATGGGCTGTTGGCTTGATGGATCTTTCATTTGGGTTCCAACTGACTGTTAAACATGAGGAAAAGTACTTTTAAGATTAACTTCAAACAACAGTTTAGAGTTTTAGATGACATTCTGTTCTAAGACTATTTTGGACTAACCTTTTCTTAATGTATTATCTTCAGGATCTGTTGAAGACATGACTATTGAAATTACTGCCCCAAAAAGTGGGGGAAGTGCTGCAAATTATGGAAAGAGAATTCCCTACTCAAAGCAATAGGATTCTCTCTTTGTGGAATAATCTCTGCAAGCATTGTGGACTCTCCATAAAATGGACACGTGGAGCCGTATCTCTGCCAAATGCACCTATTTCAGTGTTGGACTGGATATGCTTTGAAATGGTGAAAAAAAATCCCACAAAATCTCTTTAAGAAGTGAGAACTAAAAAAGAATTCAACCTGATTCACCGAAAAATCGCTGCAGCTTGTCATATAGTTGGGTTATTTTGTTTGTTTTGTTTTAATTATTATTATTTTTAATAACCTATAAGGTTTGGATAAAAAGCTCTTGCACAATGAAAAGCTCTTGCACTGTTTTTTACCAAGGTCTGGAAGTTAAACCTACTGTGAATTTTTATAATGCCAGTGCAATACTTTTGTTTGTAAGGGTGCTTTTAAATTATCTATATTAAGCTATTGATGCAAAGCTGCAAATGTAGTAGAAGTTGTTTATAGTGTAAATACACAATTTACAGTGTCTCTTGTAAAGTTTCATTTCTATTTTGAAATAACCTGGAATTTGAAATGATATATGTGGACAAGTAACACCAGTAATGTTGGCATACCAGTACATTCCTTGCAGTTACAAATGATGTAATACAACGACTCTTGCAAGAGGCATTTTTAGTTCAGTGATACTGGGAATTATTTTCCTAATGCTGAAGCATTTGAAGGAAGGAACATGACTGAAAGAAACCCTGTTGATTAACAAGTACTCAAAGGCTTTATAAAATATTAACAAACAGTACCTGGAAAAAGACTTATATTAATGCTAATGATACCTAAAATTCTTATGTGGAGAAAATCCTCATGAGTTCCTCTCCTTTTGAACTAACACTAAGAGTTTGGGCCCACCATCAGCAAATACTGGTAGGTCTTAAAATTTCAATGTACAATTGTTTTATGCCACACCTCATTCAATACTAGAGGTGGAATTAAGGAAAATATTTACTAAGAACACTGTGGCTGTACTTCCTTGTGAACTCTTGAATGTCTTTCAATGTTTTCTTGTAAATGACTGGCGTAACTCCTATGCATATTCTCATTTTTAAATGTTTTCCAAAAGCTCTGTCTCTTAACAGGTTTAGAAGAACACTAAACTTGAAGGTCTGTAGTGTGATTTCTCCTTTACTAACTGCAGTTTTTAGGAGATGTATGCAATTTGTTTCCTCCTTTTAATGGAACTGCAATGTGACACCACTCTGGTGTTACAATGGTCTGACTAAAAAAACCAAACAAACCAAACAAGCTCCTCCCTTAAAACCTGTAGATCAGTTTTCATTTGCAATAATTTTTTTCATTTCATTGTTCTGAACAGAGCTGCTTTTTCTGATTCCCCATAGTTTCACTTATAAAGTGAATTATGAGGTATAGTGTTTAATAAATGGAATGATAGTAACAGCTATAAATTAAGCCAAAACTTTTATATGTAGTTCACATATTGAATCTGGTGAAAAGCAAAGTTTTCTGTTCAAGTGTTGCAGTAATTATTACTGGAGTGAATTGAGCAGGGCTTTGCATTCATTGTATATTACACTGTAATTAATCTTAAATCCAATATCAATAGTTAAAGATTGTTGCATAAGATGGTAAGTAGAATGCTGTTGCAATTGCACTCTAAGATTGTGTTGGATTCAAACTAGTTTACTAGTATGAACAGTATGTATGTTTTAAAAATTAAATATAGGAGCTGGTGCTGATCCATCAGTTAAGGAGGATGTTAAGCACAGAGAAGCACTAAAGCACTAGAACATTACTGGGATGGTGTGTCCAAACAAGGAGAGAAACAGTACTTACTGTGGAGCAATGGTACCTGTTGTAAGTATTGTAACTATTTCCTTTTGAAAATACAAACCAGTTACTGTTTCATGTAGTCAATTTCCCTTCCACATAAGGAAGGCTAATACTAAATAGAAACTTAGGGAATGGAATCATCAGCAGTTAAACATTAACAAATATTTAACACTATTTTAGTCTCATGATATCCTTATCAGTTGTGCTCAATGCAGCACAAAGTCCATCCAAAGAACTTTTACATTATTGACAGAAAAGAAGCTCTTGTACATGTTTAGGACTGCTTGCTGTCTTGTGAACAGAGTTGTACAGCTAAAACTGGAATTCCTTTAGACATTCAGGACAGTCCTATGCATTCTATTAAAAAACTTTGCCAAAATCACAAAGAACCAAACTAGTTCCAGAAGTGTGGGTACAGGAGACTTTTTATCTTGTTAAAACTAGCTCAAAATGTCATCCTACATTCCACTAGAGGAAAAACACCGACCCCCTAATTTCTAACTATGTAGACAGATTAAACACTTGTTAGACTTTCAACGTGGACTTCATCTAATGAAAGTTTTCATGTGGTATATAGTGTCTACTTAAATGGGAACATCTTCATCAGATTAAATTATTAGTAACTCCTACAAAAATCTGTTTGATGTGACTTCTGGGAGTGAGAGTTGCAAGGTGGGACATAATACAGTAGCAGTTTGTGTAGAGAATAAGCAAAAGTGTATAGCAAGTTGAGTGGGCTAAGGTCAAATAATGTCACATGTTGCTGTAACTAATTTGTGTGAATGGGTGAAGTAAATGTTACATCTTCAACCAAAATAAGTTTGGGGCAGATTGGGCGTTACTGAAGAACTACTCAGGAAATGCATGTCTCTGTTCATACTTATCCAGGTTGCTCTACCAGTAGCATTTGTGTGTGTGTACAATGTTTAGAGAGGAAAAGGAGTTGCTAGTTCAGAGACAGGAAAGTCCATAACACATTTTATTTAATGACAGGTGCTTTAATATAGACCTAGCCTACATGGAGAGAATGAAAACACCCAGAAATCTCACTTGAAGTTCCCGTGTTTCTGTTCTCGCAAAGGCATAGTTGCTTCCCAAGGTCAAACTCCGCTTTGTTTAGAGCAGATCCTTGGTCCTCCTGAATCCCAACCAAGTTGTTCGGATCATTTAGTTTATCCCTTCGAACTGCAGTTTTGAGTTTTCAGTTGAAAACCCTTCATGTCCTGGCTGGCCGTGCCCTTGGTGTCACCTGCGCTGTGAGGAGCTGCCCGCGGGCTCGGGGAGCGCTCGCTTGCCAATCAACTTGGGCTCGGAGCGCTCCACCGTGGCGCTGGAGATAACTCTGGAATTCTGCTTCCCAGCGCCCTGGGGTCGGCTCACGCACCCCGGAACGCTGGGAGCCCGACCACTACCAGGCGTCAGCGTTTAAATCCGGAACGGTGCCGCCCGTGGAGCTTTCCGCTGCTCTTGCCCGGCTTCATCCCCGCGCACCGGGGCGGGAAACGCCCTCTGCGTGCCCCTGCCCGGGCCCCTCGGTCCGCCCGCCCCGCGGTGGCGCTCGGCGCCGCGGCCCGGCGGTGCCGCTCTGTCCCGCCGCTCGCTGGTGCGAGGCGCGTTTCCGCCTGGCCGCGCGCTGTTTCCGGCGGGAGCGGCATGTGGCAGCACGGGCAGCCGGGACGCGCCGGGCGCGGGGCGCGACGCCGCGGGCCCGGGTAGCAGGGGCGCGGCCGCCACCGCAAGGCAAGGGGGGCACAGCGGGGAGGGACCCTCGGGAGGGGGGCGAGCGGCTCCTCCGGCTCTCCCTGCTGAGGAGGGGGCCTCGGGCATTCCCCGGGCCTGTGAGCCGTGCTCACGCGGCTTCCCCTCCCCGCAGGCGCGGGGCCGTGACCATGCTGGGAGGGGACGAGTTCATCAGCTCCCCGCCCAGGAAGACCGTGCGGTTCGGGGGGACCCTGACGGAGATTCTGCTCAAGTACGAAAAGGTGACTGTGGCTTCTGGGGGGCCTGCTCTGCGTCCGGGCTGCTGGTTCCTGGGGGTCCTTCAGTGAGAAGGCTCGTTTCGTTCTACACAAGACCGTGTGTGAAGGCTTAGGGAAAAAAACTGAAGGTGTTTGAGCGTTGTAGGCTTGTGTCAGGAGGTATTGCAGTGCAAGTGAAAAGATTTCTCTCATGAGTCAACTTCAGTGACTGTGTGGATTTAAAGCCTGGCTTATGCCAAAGGGTGCACAGGGATCCAGCTGCGTCTGCAGAGAGAGCAGCTGCAAACGAGCCAGCAGCCTGAATTGTCTTCAGGGACAGCACCCTGTTACTGCTGCTTCAGCCTTCCTGAGCTGGCTCCCTTGTGTTCTTGATGTACCTGTTCAGCAATAGTAGATTGTTCAGATGCTGAAAAAAACCCTGAAACTTATTTATTTATTTTTGTTTTCCCTGCTAGGGTGATACCACAGATTTTGAGTTGTTAAAGCATCAGCTGTCAGATCCAGACATAAAGGTAAGACTTTGGTAGTCAGGGGTCTGATGATTTAAAATTAATCTATCTGAGTGTACTCATCAGAAAAGTCATTCTGGCACTTACACAAATTCCTTACTTGAAACATTTAGTTGCATTTAAGTTTTTTACTTCATGGAAACTATCAGAATTAAAACTCTAAACGTGAATAATTTGTGTATTCATACACATACATATGTGCAGGATCTTTGTAAATGGTGTCTCATGCTTACTTGGTATCTGTCTTTGTTCCAGATTCCATCTTTCTAGGTCACTGATGCTTGATTTTAGAGATACTTCTGTAGATCAAACTGTGGTTTCTGACTTTCATAGCCTTTAAGTTGCATGAAGTTTTACCTTCTGTTCTCACTAAACTTTGTTTCATTGGGCAGTAACATACATATGCATTTAGTAGTTATACCCAGAAGTATTGTTTCACGGCTCTTCTGTAGCTGCAAGTACCCACCTCATTTGCTGTCTTTTTTTCCCCTCCTTTTAATTAAACCACAAAACAATGAGAACAGTGCTGCAGGAGGCATAATATTATAAGGAGTTCCTTTCCTCTTTAAAGAGGAAATTTCATAAAATACCGTTTTTAGCAGGGCTTTTTGAGTATACAGGCAAAATCACATGATTTGCTAGTTTTTAATATCCTGTTTCAAGATTTGAGTGTCCCTTCTGCTTAAACTAGAGCAAAAGCAAAAAGAAAATGGAAATTGAATACCATTTCTTTTAAGTATGTTCTGTGAGGGTGAGGTTTCATGACTTTCTCAGTCTGACTGAAGCCTTTCAGGCAGGCTGTTGGTGTAGGAGTTGGTATGAATGTGTTCTTGCATTCAAGAGCTTTCATTGGTGAGGACACAAAGAAATTCCTTTTATGTTAATGTGAAAACAATTAGTATTTACAATCTTAATCTTTGACTTACAAGGATTTTGTTATTTTCTACTAATAGGTAATACTGTTTATTGGAATAGTTATCTATTTTTTCTTCTTATTTTAAGGATGCCCAAATCATTAATTGGCTGCATGAATTTCGAGCTTCTGTTGCATATTTGACCAAAGAGCTTGAACAATTGGTCAAGATTTTACTGGTAAGTATCTGTTTGTTACATGGGAAGATCAAGAGTTTAGTACTCAAAACATCTTTCTTTGACATCTTGATCTTTGCTTACTTTTAGAAGCTGCCATGGTTGAGAAGAAGCCGAGAGGTAGTGGAAGAATATCTGGGCTTTCTTGGCAATCTGGTGTCAGCACAAACTGTCCATCTTAGGCCGTGCCTCCGGATGATCGTGTCACAGTTTGTCCCCCGTAAGTGACTCCTCTCTTAATCTTCTTTGTTTGCTTATCAAAATACCTCCCCTAGATAAATTCTGTATAAATACAATGCATGACACAGTTAATTAGTGAGTTATTGGGTTTTTTTTCCTGTTGATTGTGATGCAGATGGTCTAGATTTTAGAGGACATATTGTAGTGGTCAATACAGATCCTGTTCTGAAGATGTCTTGGAAATGGATGAACTGTGTAATATTTTTACTGCTAAAAACCCAAAAACTGCAGTGAGGATCATGTCAGATGTTCTCAAGAACCTCCTAGTTCTATGAATAAAACAGTCTTTTAGAAAGTCTTGTGGTTAATTTTGATGCTTTAGTCCTGATGAAGACTGTTGCCCAGTGTGTTTGGCCTTGAACCTGTTACCTGTAAGATTTATACAATTTTGATGTAATAATCTCACTTTTTGCTAGCTCGAATAACCATCAGAGAAGATGATGTGGATATTTCAGATTCTGATGATGATGATGAAAGTGAGTATAAAGGAAGCATGGCTTATTTATGCTGCTGTAGTACCTAAGAAAGTATACAGTGCATGTTGCTCCTTTTTTTCAAAATTAATTTAACTGAGTTCTAATAAAACATTGAGAAACATCTTTAAATTCCCAAGTCAAATCCCAAGTACATTTCTTGTGCTTGAATCTATGGTGTGCTGACCCACTCCTTGTTACTTTCAGAACATTCCTGTTGGTGTAGTGTTTGTAGGAATAGAATGCATAGGAAAACATTCCTAGTCCTAGGTTGTTTCAAAGTCAAGGAAAGGTTAGAGCTTGTTTGGTTTTCCAGTTTTCTTTACCTCAGTGGACCCCTGCAGAAATAACATTTTGACAAATGCAGTTTCCTTGGGAATCTTTCAATTGTGTAGTTGATATGAATTGTTTTTACTGGTTCCTGAATTAGTTTTCTGTAACCAAATGTATAAGAATACTTTTTAATTTCTCTAGACCTTTCTGAAAACTTCAATACCTGCCACAGAGCATTGCAAACTGTTGCAAGATATGTTCCTTCGTAAGTATAGAATCCTGTGGGTTTGTGTGCCCTTTCCTTGCAGGTTTAGAGGTGTGAACTGATGGGGTTTTTTCCTCTCTTAATTGGAAATATAACACTTCATTTCATTGCATAATTTTTCCTAATATTCACTAACTGGTGAAATGCTGTATACAAATGTTATGAAATTTCTGTAGGAATCAGCAGCTGAAAATCCTGTTAACGGAAGTGGGAAGTAGGAGAAGTGGTGTCCGTGGTGGCTTCTGTATTCTACAGTGGTATTTGAAGTGGCTTCTAACAAGTGTTCACTGAAAGTTTGCCACTTATTATCTGTTCAGTGATCCTTGCCAAGCCACATTTTATACAATTACTTACCTTAAAATAAAGTTACTGTGAAACAAGCTTATTTCAATACTTTAGAGTATATTAAGACTTCCAGTCTTTAGAGTGCTGGAGTTCGATATTTGCAAACTTATAACTTTTGAGTTTGACTTTTTTTTTTTTTTTTTAATCAACTACAGGACACCACAGTTTCTCATGCCAATACTTGTGGAATACTTTCCTTTCATTAATAAATCAGAAAGAACTCTGGTAAGAGCTGTGAATATTTTTGTTGATTTCTTCACATGTTGCTTTAAATATATAAATGTACTCTATGGTATCACAACTGATTTGATGGCCGTCAATGCAGATTTTTCAAGAGTATTGTTACATATTTAGTAATTATATATATAAACCATATATATGGTTGTGACTGTTTAGTATAAGGTTGTCCAAGCATACTGAAGCTCCTTATGCTGGTATTTGGTGACATCACAGCATATCTTTTCCTCAGGATTGCTTTCTAAATCAATGAACATGATGGACCTCTTTGGCAAGGAATCTCAGGGTTGTGTAGTCAGGAGACGGTAGGATACCTGTCTCTTTTGTTACCAAAACTGGAAGGTATTTGGCAGAGGAACAGGGGATTTGATAAGCAGACAAGAAGCAGTGGATGTTATAGGTGAAGTCCAAATTGCCAGTAGTGTAAAGCCCTGAGTTGTTTTATTACAGCTTTGGTGTAGTGCTCGTGTGCTGAAAGACAAGCTGGAAAGTTTCACAGCATATCTTCTCTTGTTTGGTCTTTATATTTACTTGTTCCAACTCGATATGTTGGCACTTTATGTTAGAGAAAGGCAGAGCCCTGCTCCTCCAGCCAAGTTCAGTGGAAGCTGTGTTTCGAAATCATTAAGTGCTGAAAAATCCCCAAAGTTCTTTGTCTATCTTGCAATTTTTTGAAATTTTTGTTGTTGTTGTTTTAATCCAAAAAACTTTTAAGCATCAGTTCCCTATCTGTAAAATGCGGGCATAATAGCTCTTCCATGGTGTTAGGAGTTTTCTTTACTTATTTAACAGCTCAGTGAGGAACAAGTTATGAAGAAATGCATAACTGTTTTCAGGGCAAGGCTCAAATGAAGTGTAATAAAATATGGTCCATGCATTGTTGTTAAATATTTCCAATTTATACCTTCTCATTAAGCTATCTCCATCCATTTTAAGTACTGAGCAAGCCAGATGGCCTGTGGAAAAATCATATGTGCTCACGTAATTAAAGGTTGTGTTATAATGCATATTCACAAATAGACTATGGTGTGCTTAAATGTGGCACTTCAGCTGATTTTATGTCCTGACTTGACAGTTTTGATTTATGAAAGTTGCAGTGTTGTCTTTTGTACGTACTTGTGTACACATGGGTGGACCCATGCATTCTCACAAAACTTGACTGTTAAGGTGCTTGATTTATTATCAGAATGACTGAGGAGGCATACCTGTGCAATTTAGAATTGGTGATGGTATATTGTAATAACCTGAAATAAAGGGTCTCACTTCAAGCAGTTCTGCTATCTGGTTCTAGATACTGTGAGGAATATGCTTCATTTTCCTAAAGAAAGTTTAGACATAAGTTGGTCATTTCCATAGGAGTTTTTCTTATAAAATATTTACACTTTATCTAGAGGTAGTTGGGAAAATTTGCACGGAAATAGTAGATTAAGTAGTTAATGATAACACAGCTTAAAGTTGATGTTTAGTTTGTACATTAACATTCTAGATAGAATATAGTCAGCTTAAACTTCTTTCTAGGTCATGAGGTAACAAATTTAAGAAACTTTTTCTAAAAGTCCTTGGCAGAAATTAGACTTTCGGTTGACATTATTATCAATATCAATTAATTTTGTGTTACAGGAATGTTATGTTCATAACCTGCTGCGAGTTACAGTGTACCTTCCAACTCTGAGGCTTCAAATTCTGGAGCTTATTATTGAAAAACTGTTGAAGTTGGATGTAAGTTTATTCTGTGTTATCTCTTACTAAAGCTTGGTGTTAAAATACAGAGTAGGAAGTTAAATACACTTCAGTTTTAGGCTCGACAGAAAATGTGCTGCAGTAGTGCTTGTGATCATGAGTATAAACCCAGCCAAATTTACACTCCATTCCCAGACTTGAGGTGTTCCCACACCTGACGGTAACTGTATGGTGTGTACTGTTACACCCTGTGTGGAGTGTGTCTCTGGGCCAGAATCCAAATAACTGGTTTGTGGTGATCAGTGCTGATGTGCAGAGAATGTGCTTCACTTTATGTGGTTGATTGGCCATGCCATCTCTTTGGAGTAGAAGGATTTACAGTCCTAAAAAAAGACACTATAAATGATCAAGGCTTTTTTACCTCAGCATGTAACATGCTGGGGAGAGCTTATGTTGGAGACATAAAGTTTCAGGCAGTTTGGAGTGTGCATTTGTGTATGGCACATCATTCCCTTTTAAAATGTTTATTTAGTCCAGGACAAAATCTAATCAAGAACTTACTCATGCTGTCATGTCTATGATATAAATAATAAAAAACTGAATTCATATTATTGTCATGGTTCTAATAAAAATTAATTTATTGCTTGCAACTTTAGGTTAGCACTCCACAGCAAGATATTGAAGATGCTGAAGAAACTGCTAATAACTCTGCTAGTGAGGAAAAATCTGCAGAGGAGGGACTTTTTGACATGGTTGGCTATCTTGTTCTACTAAAATATTTTATTTTAGTAAAATTTTCACTTCTGAGGTGGCCCTGAAAAGTGTGGGAATTTATTACTGCTTTGCTGTTACTGCACCACACACGGCTCTTGAAACCTGAAGAGCTGAGAGATGATTAATGTGTGCTCGGCTATTGACTTTATTCATGTAAACACTCAGTGTACATCCAGCAAACCAATTTCATTATGTAAAAACACAAGCAGCTGTGCATAAAGTTAGTTAAAAGAATTCATAGTGCTTGGCTTAGTTTACAGAAATTTGCTTATATTGTTTAATGACATACTGCTTTTTTAAAAAAAAAGTATGACATTTTGGCATGTCACTGAAAGATAAATTTAGTTTCACTTTTCCTGTAATTGCTCTCTCTGTGATGATGTGTATATAAAAGCTGCATGTGCCATTTTATCTACCAGGAAGAAGATGAAGACAGAAAAGGAAACAAAGTTGTCTCTTCCAGTAGTGAGAGAATGGCCCATCCACTTGCAGAGCGCCTGGACATTCTGATGACCATCCTGTTTTCCTATATTAAAGATGTTTGCCACGTGGATGGTAAGGACACTTGCACTATAACCAAATTTATTGTTTTGCTGACAAGTAAGAAACACGTAAGAGTTTCCGCTGCTGCAAGGTAGAGCAGAACTCTGCCAGCAGCAAATTGAAGTCCACATTCCCTCCTCTGCCCAGTGTTCCTAGGAGAGGTACAGTTACAAGTTTAGTCTTCAGTTGGAGACATTCTGAGTCCATTAATATGATACTGTATCCAAACTGTGGAAGGGTATGAGTGTTTTTATCATTTGCTCTACTTGAGTGTTAGAATTACGAGTCCTTTCAACATCACAAGGACTGGAAGTAGATCAAAACAACCAGACACGTCACTCAATTGGCTTTGTTACAGGGGAAAAAAAAAAATCTTCCACTGGTATGTATTAAGGGTTTGAATTCCTCAGATTTATATAATTAAAACAACATTTAGAAACCTTTTTGCTCTTCTGAACCAACACATTGCTGCAAGGTTTGCACGTCTATCAGTTTTATACTTGTGTACTCTTCATCTGCACCCCTGTAAAAAGCTCTAGAACTGAAGACCTGGAAGATCTTATTTTTTAGATGTCAGATAAGTTGAGAAGTCAGTTTGACAGTAATTCTTTACATACTTCTTACTGGTGTAGAAACATATCAATATCACTTCTGCAGCATTCGGGGAAAAAACCCCGAAATGGCTCATTTTGTTCTGTGTCTCTGTTGTGTAGGCAAACTTGACATCAGCAACACAAAGGATTTGTATCGGGATCTGGTTTCTGTTTTTGACAAGCTCATTTTACCAACCCATGCTTCATGTCACGTACAGTATTTCATGTTTTACATCTGCAGCTTTAAACTGGTGAGTAAAAGCTGTTTTTAAAATTCAGCGTGTTCTGTCATTTCTGCATTCTTGTTTTGGGTTTATTTTACAAAACAGTTGTTTTCTGCTGTAATTCTACTCTGAAGATAGCAAATACATCAGGATTCATTACTATCTTTGCTTTCCTTTCCTTTTCTGTTACTTCTTTCTTCGTCCTTGCGCTTGCTCTTCCCACGTTTGTAAACTGCACACAGGTGGAATCTAAGCAAGTGTGAAGGAACAAACTTGCTTAAAGTGGATCTCTTTTACAAGAATCAGTTGGACTTTTGCACTCAAGATACGATGCTTCAACAAATTTCTTCAGCATCCCAAAACTATCTTAAAGATACTTTGATTTGAAAATAGTGTCTGCTGTTTGTTGTTCCCCTACTTCTTCATTTTCCCATCTGTCTCAACAAACTGTTGTTTCTTTTGCAACTAAGTATAGAAAAAGACACAGAAATGAGTGCTCTTTCATCATGTGTAGGAATAGTTATTTACTGCAGTTACAGGTAGATTTTTTTAATGGTTTGTTTATGGAAATTATGGGAATTGAGTATCAGGAATCTATTACTTAAATGGTGTCATCTGTAGAACAACTCACAATTTCTATGTATTTTTTTCCAGGGATTGGCTGAAGCATTTTTAGACCATCTTTGGAAGAAACTGCAGGATCCAAACAATCCTTCAGTAATCAGGCAGACTGCTGGGAGTTATATTGGCAGCTTCTTGGCGAGAGCTAAATTTATTCCAGTTGTGTAAGTTGTTTTCATACATGAGCAGAACCAAACAATTCATGCTATTGTGGAGCTTAAATACAGAATAGACAGAATGCACACATACTGTTGGTCTTCTCTTCCCACTGCTTTGCCAGTAAGCCTGAATCAAGAGTCTTGATTGTCCTTTCAACAACACTATTTCAGTATTGTCTTGAAGTTTCCAGGGAAGTTTTGCATGTACAGGATGCAAGACTAATGATTGCTGAGGTTCATGACTTGCTGTTTAAGGCTTCACTTACTGAGAAGTGCTGAGCATGTGTAGGTTGTGTTGATTTCAGGCAGAGTCGTGGATTCCCAGCATATCTGATGATCAGAACCAGGTATTTTTAGTACTCAATGGTAGACATTTTATGCAGGTTCTGGAACAGGGAAATAATTTGTTCTAGTATTTTGAATCAGATGAGTTAATGTCTTCTTTTTTATGTACACATCCTGTATTTTTATGCTGTTCAGGGTGGGTGTGATGACTTTAACATTGAAATTAGTTGGATATTGGAATTACCTGTAGGTTGAAGTTAGTTGGATATTGGAATTACCTGGTGGACATGGGAGACATCTCTCTGTACTACCTGTAGCCAAGGATTCTAATTGTTTACTGTGTGTTCCTGGATTCATCTCTTCTGGTAAATTGTGCTTTCACTGATTGGAGTTTTTGGTGTTGATTGATCATTTTATGCTGAGGTAAAGGAGAAAGCTCATAACAGAATCTTCTTTTACAAATACATTTTCTTACTGATGTTTTTATAACCACTGAGATCTTTGAATATTTGTTTAACATCTTTTCTGCATCATTTCAGATGTTATTTTAACACTTCTTTTTTTCCCCCCTCCATTATAGTACAGTAAAAGCATGTCTGGATCTTCTGGTGAACTGGATGCATAAATACATTGATAATCAGGATAGAGGAGCTAATGCTTACTGTGATGTAGCTCTCCATGGGCCATTTTATTCTACCTGTCAGGCAGTGTTCTATACACTTATTTTCCGTCATAAACAACTTTTGGATGGAAATTTAAGGAAAGGTGAGTATATTAGGTTTGAAAGGATTCAGTTGCAAGCTTTACTATTGCTGTGTTTTGTAATGGTCAATTCAGTCAAGGATCTGATGGCAAGTTTATGTGGTTGTGCTCTAAATAAAATGAGGTGGTTTGTACACATGTTGGGGCCAGACCTCCAATGTGAGAGTGCCCTAGGATGGCTTCTGTGGTGGTGTGCAGAGTGCAGGCTTGTCACTCTTGTTAGAAATTAAATTCAGTTTATAGGATATATAACCTATATTTGCCAATTGTTCTTCTTTTAAAGGTCTGTCATATCTGCAGAGTTTAAATTTTGAGCGCATTGTCATGTGTCAGCTAAACCCCCTGAAGATTTGTATTCCCTCTGTTGTCAACTTGTTTGCTGCCATTACCAGGTACCTCCTCACTTACTTCAGTTTCAGCTTGGTACAGGTCTTTGTGTATATCTAAAACCAGCACAGCACTTAGAACATGGGCTCTGTTAGGCACAGTATTAAATGTTACCTAAGACACAACACTGCCCATATTCCAGATGTGATAAGTTTATTCCTGGTTCAGTTTCAATGAAATCCTGCAGTACTGTGAAACTCATTGCTTTGTGTTGGAGCCCGTGTGATTCTACTTGGAATAAAGTTTATAGGAGCTTAGCAGGAAGAGAAAGACTCCTGACCTATCTTGCAAATTCCTAATATCAGCTGGAAAATGGAAGATAGAAATGATGTTTGTTTGAAAAATAACTTTGTATTTTACTAGCATCTGAAATTCTTGCTTTGGGTGTGCTAGAAGTGCTTATCTTTTCTTTATCCCTCTGCTAAAGGAAGTACCAGTTGGTGTTCTGCTACACCATTATTGAGAGGAACAACAGGCAGTTCATCCCGGTCGTGCGGAGCGGCACCGGGGGGGACCTTGTGCAGACGTGCACCAACCCCCTGGACAGCTTCTTCCCCTTTGACCCCTACGTGCTCAAAAGGTATAACTCAAAAATAAACTACTTGTTTCTGCCTTGTGGAAAATAATGAATAAAAACTGTAGGAAACTGTCAGTGTTTCTGCTGCTCACTTTCCTCCCTGGTCCTTGGTACCTTTCATGTTACACACTTTAACCAGGAATTGTCAAAGGTTTAGATTGAAATTTATCCCTACTGTGATGGGTATAAATGAAGAAGGAAAAGGATCTTGTTTCCTGGAAGGTCTAGTTAATGTATTTGGTGACTTTTGGTTTTTCCTTGTTTTCAGCAGTCTCTAAAATATCATGTTAGTCTAAATCATATTTTGTAGGAACTGTGGGGGTGTTGTGTCAGTTTTTTGTCATTTTGGTTTGGTTCTTTTGCACTGTGAGTATATTGCTTCTTGACTGGCAATTTCAGTTTATTTAAAATATTTTGCTTTTTTAATGTTAGAGGGCACCATTCTGGATTTTTTTTGTATCTTAAAGAAAAATCCATCTCCAGAGAATGAAGCCCTTTCTTAGAATTATAAATTATGAATAAGCATATTAATATTAATATAAAGCCAGAAACAAATAATTATTAATAAAATTGTTTATATAATCTTTAAATATTTGCAAGAAAATTATGCTTCTTTGTGAGCCTAGCTGTTAAAAATACCCGGTTAGGAATTAGGAGACCTGGCTGTATCAGAAATTCTCAAGCAAACCTTTGTGATTTATACCTATCAGCAAAATTGCTGTATTTTTTTATGGAATTAATTGAAAAGTTTGTAAAACCCTACAGAGGGCTATCAAAATGTCAAGCATTTTATATTGTATTATTAAAAGGAAGTATATATGACTTCTTACTGAATACATTAACTCATTGTGTGTTCTGATTCCTGTCACAGATCAAAGAAGACCATTGATCCTATTTATCAGTTCTGGGAAGAGCTGAGTGCTGAAGATCTTGAGAATCTGAAGAAACCCATTAAAAAGGTATTCTTTCCTCATCCAAATGCAGTTCAGTTCTGTCAGCTGCTTCTATTGCAGAATACTTTTTTTTAGTAAATAAAAGTACACTATCCGTTTAGGGGAAATGGTGATTGAAATCTGGAAGCGTTAGGAATTGATGCATTCTTGCCTTGAGAGCACTTTTCCCTCTTAAGCAGCACAGGAACCCTGTGAAAGCTTTGTGAACACGCTCAGAAAAGGACATGATGATGTGATTTAGTTCCTATATTTCATAATGAGAGTGTATCTAATTCTCCTACCATTCCAACTGGTCATGACAATTGTAGCATAAATCCAGTCTCTATTGAGTTTTGACAGTATCTTTCTGCTCTCACTGATCCTTTTAAATTTATGCAGGGTACTTCTGAAGATGAAGACGATGACTTTTTGAAAGGAGAAACTCCTCAGAATGATGGTGTGGTGGAAATAGCTCCAAATTCCTACGAGTCCAACACGCGGAGCCCAGTGAGCAGCGTTGGCTCCCCTGCAGACTGTTACGTGCCATTCCCTCAGTGACACGGAGAATCTGAAGTGAAAAGGTGGAAAATTGTGTGCAATGTTTTGCTCTGGAAAGAGACTTTAGCTCACCTTTCCAAACTGGCAAATGTTTAAGTAACTACATTTAAGAAAAATTACTGTTTCTTAATCATCAGATTTCTACAGATATGTTATAGTAAAGTCATATGTTGCTAGAAAAGCTTAGAGAATAAATAGGGTGATATTTTGCAAATTTCACATTGAAATGGTTTTTATGACTTAGAAGGATTTTTTTTTAATAGTTTTTTCTGACTCTTCAAAACTTTGTTTACTAGTGTTACTCTACAAGGTTTTATATATCAGGGGTGAAATTCTGGTATTTCTTCCTGCTGATTTGTGTGGGGCAGGAATTCCACTGTCAGCATTGTGACTCTGATGACTCTTCTTGAGTTGGTTTCAAAGTAATTGTGTAATCTCTTGCTAGGCAGGGCATGAATCCACTCTGACAGTGGTTCTTCTACACACATCTCTTCAGCTTTTCCTGTCTGTAGGACAGTACTTGGTGAAGCCACTACATGGTGGGAGGTGTACTCAGACAGAAAGCACTGCTGCTCCTCAAATCCATAGCTGACACACACCTTTCCCAGCTGTGAAAGTTCAGACATGTAGAAGTGATGACTGTTGGAAGTGTTGAAAATGAGGAAGTAGCTGAATGTATTATTTGTAGATAGTTTTCTTTGGGGTGCTCATGAAGCACTCTGAGACAGGTATTTATTTGCAGGATTTGAAATTTATGTGTGAATGCTGAAAATAGGAAAAAAAAAATCTTCCCTTGCAGAAAGGAAGTGATGGTGTCAGTGGTGTCCTTGTGTTGTCCATGTGTCTGTCTGTGTAGAGTTTCTCTACAGAGGTGTCTTGTCTTCTTTTCATGGCTGCTGGCTTTTCGATTTGACAATGGGGAAACAATGGGGAAAAAAATGTTATTTGTGTAACATTTAGTTGAAAATTTTATGCATTTGGGACTAAACTCTAATTGCCCTTCTTTAGAATCTGAACTTGGAGACTCTCAAGACAACATCCTTATTTGGAGCCAATAAAGTTTGATGCAAACATTGCAGTTCTTACATCTTTGAGAAAACCACATTTCTGTATGTAACTGAGGTCCCCTTTGTGTAGCTTGACTTCTCAAAGTTGAGGTGTTCATTCTGAGAGACTGCAGAAATGAGGTTTGGGGATGACACTGCAAAGTGCATCAATGGATCTGTTCATCATTGTATAAACAGAGACGTTTTGGTTTTCATTTTAGTCCTCTTTATTGTCAGTCCTCAGTAATAAACAATAGATAGATTTCCATCTGAAATAACNGAGCCAATAAAGTTTGATGCAAACATTGCAGTTCTTACATCTTTGAGAAAACCACATTTCTGTATGTAACTGAGGTCCCCTTTGTGTAGCTTGACTTCTCAAAGTTGAGGTGTTCATTCTGAGAGACTGCAGAAATGAGGTTTGGGGATGACACTGCAAAGTGCATCAATGGATCTGTTCATCATTGTATAAACAGAGACGTTTTGGTTTTCATTTTAGTCCTCTTTATTGTCAGTCCTCAGTAATAAACAATAGATAGATTTCCATCTGAAATAACTGCATTTTCTCCTGGCATGGAAGAACCCTTCTCAGATCAACAGCAAGGAAAACATCCTTTGAAGATGCCTTTCAGCCACTTCTTCCAAAATGAGGCTGTGTAAAACTTTCCCAGTTGTAATACCAGGTATGTGATTCAGGAGCTGCCATGTCTCATTAAAAGCAAAAAACACCCCGTAAGTGTGGTATGCAGACATTGAAATGTCTGCACTGAAGTTGCACAGTTTTAACTTGTTTTAAGTGTTTCTGGAACCTCTGCTGTGACAGCTCTGGTTTGCTCAGTGTAATTGCAGGCAGATGTGCTGGCAGGTGCTGGTGCTTTGCTAAAGACACTTTGTAAATACCAACAGGTGCACCCGAGAAATGCAGTGTGCCTTTTGAACAAAGCGTTTATTCTGCTATAGAATCATGAAATCACAGAATGGCCGGGTTGGAAGGACCTTTAAGATCACCTAGTTCCAACCACCCTGTCATTGGCAAGGTCACCTTCCACTAGGCCAGGTTGCTCAGAGCCTGATCCA
The DNA here is from genome assembly GCA_013400975.1 of Atrichornis clamosus. NCBI lineage: Eukaryota > Metazoa > Chordata > Aves > Passeriformes > Menuridae > Atrichornis > Atrichornis clamosus. The sequence continues at coordinate 808 of WBMZ01009645.1, read as the reverse complement.
GCCTGGCCTGGAGCACTTCCAGGGACAGTTTACTTTCCTGAAGACAGATGGAAAGACCAAGCTGGGGTCCTGGGTGTTTTCTGTCTGTGGATCGTGGACAGTCTTGGTGCCTGGCTGTCTGCTCTCCCTGCAGAGTGAATTAACTGCTGCTGCTGCTACTACTGTTGTTTTTCTTACTGTCTTAACCAGACAACTGGAGGAATAATCCCTGGTCTTTAAGGAAAAATGGCCACCTTTGGGATTGTCTGCAAATACTTTGTGGTTGCTGAAGAGGAGGATGGTGGTGTGGGGATTGGCCTCCCAGGGGACTAGTGATAGAAGAGAGGACATAGTCTTAAACTGCACCAGTGGAGGCTTAGGTTGGACATTAGGAGGAATTCTTTCACAGAAAGGGTCATTAGACATTGGAATGGGCTGCTCGAGGAGGGGCTGGAGTCACCGTCCCTGGAGGTATTTAAGGAAAGACTGGACGTGGCACTCAGTGCCATGGTCTGGTTGAGAAGTGGTGTAGAGCCATAGATTGGACTCGATGAGCTCAGAGGTCTTTTCCAACCTAATTGATTCAGTGATTTGTAAATTTGGGGCTTTATCGCTCTTATTTCCAAAACGATTTCATATCATAACTTGCGTATAACCCCGCAGTGACGGGAGCGGGGGTTTCTGCAAGGTTACCGGGGTAAAATCGTCAGGGCGGGGCCGCCGTGCCCGGGCGTGTTTCCGTCATCCCCGGGCCCACCCCCGGCGGAGCCCCGGCCGCGTCTCGGTCGGGCCCGGGCCCAGTCCCCGCCGGGCCGCGGGCGGTGCCGTG